>CABFVX010000184.1:0-49792 GCA_902151425.1 Timema shepardi | reverse complement strand
CCCCCCCCCCAAGTTCACCCGACCGAGATTCGAACCTCGATCTCCCCGTCCTCAGCAGTCGAGATCAACATGACTGGCGCGTTAGCCAACTACGCCACCGAGGCGGGTTATATAAATAATTATCAAACGTTTCCATTAATATTTTCTTATGGTTTACTGTATGGTTTCTCTTTATATAATTAATTAAATGGACTATGAATGTAAATAAAACTGCGATATTTTTATTTTCGCCATTGTTGCAACACGAGTTTTCAATTTTCAACTAACGAGCTTCCTATGAAAATCGGGCTAGTTAGACTAGTTCATTTGGAAGAATTGTTCCCGAACTGTACACCTCTCTAGATAAAACTCCCCGTTCATTCATCGCCCCTTTTTGATGTCTAAAATTCCCATCATCCTTCTGCAATTAACATCTTTGAGCATTTAAGACGTTTTCCTGCAATCATGAAAGCTGGGTTGGACAGACGTTGACGAATAGGTCCCCGTGCTACGCGGGAGTTTGACTGATCCTCCACGGGATGATGAAAAAGCGGTAACTACGATTGAAATCCGCCTAGAGCAAATGTGGGTCTAATTACGTAAGCGAGATAAGAACTGTGAAATATTCTTATGTAAGTGAATGGTGGAGTCTTCTTGACCGTTTCTCAATAGAAAGGTGATCCCAGTGATCGTGGAATGTGGAGAGATGAGGCCGGTAGGTTTTCCCACCCAAAGAACCAGTCTACGAACAATATCGACAGTAGCTACTTCAAGCAATATTCTCGCAGTTTAAACACTTCTCAAGTTAAAAAAATAAACCTTGACCAATATTTGTGACACTTTCTCAAAGGGTAATTTGTTATGATAACAACTTGTCAAATATATCCAAGTTGGGGGGAAGTTTTAAGAAATTTACTCAGTTCTAGTATGCAGCCCGCCTCAGTGGCGTAGTTTGCTAACGCGCTGGTCGTGTTCAGCTCAACTGCTGAGGACGGTGAGATCGAGGTTCGAATCTCGGTCGGGTGAACTGGGGGGATTTTTTTCCTAAAGGGTTTTCCACTCTCCTTCCACGCAAATGCGGGTTCACTTCCTCTAATTCACCCTTCCCAATTCCTATTCCATTAGCGTAGTTAGTACTTAAAGCGTATAACCCGAACGGGTGGTAAGACGCGGTGCTAAATATTATTAATATTATCTAGTATGCAATATCGGGATATACACTATTGAGTAATGAGTTTCAATCTGCCGAAGGCGAGCCCCTATCACTATGAAAGTTGGCAATCACTGAGTACACGCATCTAGGTTGGTCAGCCTACCTTGCAGGAGTCTCCAGGCTATAAAACTCCGGGGTAGGCAACCCTGTCATCAATCGCCACTAGTGGTGAATCATCCATAAAAGTGTGGCGAATTTGAGATTTTCAGCTCTCGCAGTAAAATAAACTTTTTCCTGGTGGTATGTGTTGATTGTTGCTTGATATTTCCTGCATATCAATGGATGTATACTGCATTGAGTTCAGGTATTCAGCCAATGTTTCGGTGACTTGTCAGACAAAAATACCGACAAATTTGGCATTAAATTGTCTTACATTTTTAATCAGAACCATTGTCATCATTTGCGTCTGAGGCAGTTGTAACTGAGTAGTCAATGTTCGATTGATCAACCTAATTTCTCGATTTTACACATATTGAGACGAATTTCACTTCCTATTCGCCACACCTCTGGCTACATTGAAAAATAATAGTGAACTGGTGGTCTAGGGGTAAGGTGTCAGACATGTGTGCTGTGGTCCGGGGTTCAATCCTCGGTCCCGGTACATATTTATCTGATTGCCAAACTTTTCCTTCACCTCTGACAATATGTGTATTAATCACAACTTGTGAATGTGTGCAATGCCAGGCCTCCACCTGTGGTTCGGATTCCACGTTAAACTGTAGGTCCTTCATTTCATCTCACAATCACCCTACCATTACACATTAGTGTAAGTGCGTACAGCCCGAACGGGCAGTAAGACGTGGTGCTAATAATAATAATAATAATAATAATAATAATAATACATTGAAAAATATGTTGCCCACATTAAATTAGATTTGAATGGGAGTAGGCCTAAAATCAGATTATTGAAAACTCTAACCAAACGGAATACATGTTTATTACTTTATATATATAGTAAAAAATATAAAAATTGTTTCTTAAATAGGCACATATATTTTGTAGCCTTCGTTTACACTGAAAGGTATTAATCTTACCTTATACGTTTCCACTATGGTTCAGCTTATAAGATGGGGTCATAGTGTAATCTGTCAGGGTAAGATTGTCACATATTAGGGTAAACGCAGTGTAGGCATTGCTACAATAATTTATGTTTTTGCACTAGGGATAGTTTTTTTGCACAGCCTTGCATTGTTTTTGCTTATCACTCTTGATTCATATTTAAATTGCTGTACTAATGTACTAATTATACTAATGTGCTATATATTAGAAAGGTAGCCACGTTTTCATGGATCGATAGTTTAAAACCATTTAGGAAAAACTACCTCACTATATCCGATCTGGATTCGATCCCTGATCTTCCCCGTCATCGGCAGTCCCCAGTCTATGTTATCAATGCTGACATCATAAATAGATATGTTTCCCACCGCTAAAAGTCCCTCTCTATGAAAATCGGACTGTACAAATGTTGCATTACCAACAATTAGCGATATGTACCACAGATGCACGCACCATAACTTCTGAGAAGGTCGTCGAACGTCATGGTGCGTTTGCTAACCATTGCCTTGTTCAAGGTTCTCTATCCTGTTTCTCGTGGTCGTCGGTAGATATCGCCAGCAACTGTTTTCGGGGAGGGAAGGGGGAGAGAATTAATTACCGCCGAGTGAAAGTAAATTCCTCGACACCTAGAAGGTGGAAAACATTGTGTTTGTGTGTGTGTTCACCTTGCGGAAAAAACAAACAAAAGAACGTTCTACTCGTTGACTCATTGACGTTGTTTAGTTAGATAACTCTATTTGTTCGTTGATCGAATAACATAGCGGAGTATACGTATGATTGGCTTTTTTTAAAAAAAATTGATCGATAGTGAAACTATATTTTTATATACGTAGCTGTACAATAAAAATGGTACTTGATGTATACGCAACATAGGCCTATGTGGTTATGTGCAATTTTGTTAAATAATAGTTCTTCTATAAACTAGATTTATATATTTAATGTTTATAATAACCTCTATTTTATTCGTGTCTACACGTAACTTAAATGTTGGGACCTTATCTTTAAGCTTTTTCTTTAAGTTAGGCAACGTTGTTCTCTGTTCATCTAAAAATGGCATAGTGGAGGCTAGGTACGCGAACTCAACTGATCAGGTGTTTCAAAATTATCTTTATTTCAGAAAAATTAATTTTATGTTTCTTTTTATACATTAAAAAATATAATTATTCTATTCATTCATCTGTTCAATGTATATATATAAAAATTACATAATTGATATATTAATTTACTAGGATAATTAATGACGTTGCCTACTTGAAGATTTTGAAGCAATTTTCCGAGACGGGTTTCATCTTCATTTGAGGAAACTAAGTGGTCTAGGCACTATCACACTTAGACACCAATGTATGAAATAGAAAAACAGGGAATAAAATTAACAGTTCACCTTTCGAGGATTCTTATTTATCTTCTCATAAAATTTCTCCCCTTTTTCTTTAGCTTACAGTCACTATATTATTTGCACCTTGAAGATATTGACTTTTTTTTAATTATCTTGATATTGTTTCCTATTTTATATAGACAAATGTTTCCATGGACGTTTTTTAATGTACATCCTGGCAGGAAAACTCCTAGAGGCCATTTTCATGACCAAGACAAATAGCCTATGTTATAGAATATTTCTATAAAAAAATACGTTTAAAAAAACTACTTCAAGATTAAAATAGTAATTTTGTGACACTGTAGAAATATATTTAGAATTTATTTGAGGGTCTATATTTAGAATTTATTTGAGGGTCTATATTTTTTGTTCCAACGTTATATCTTTAGAACTCGCAGAATAAAAACGTAAATTCATTAACACGGGAAATCCGGGCGTGAAGTCACCGACCGACAATGTTCTTAATTGATGAACGTATTTTATTTGTTACTTTTTCAGTCAGCCTTATGGAACTTATATACAATATTTTTTATTGAGTAATCTTATGAATATTAGAACGTAACATGTACTGTAATTATAGGTTAGGTTTGATGCGGAATAGGTAATGTTGTAATACACCCTATACTTAAGCTCTAAAAAAGATTACTATGATATTTATATACGACTATAACCGTAACTAAAAAAATATAATAGCTTGGCTATTTAATCCATCAAAAATTAATGTGTCATGTTCTCATTTCTGGTTTGAATCCCAGTATAGCCGAGAGAAACAAAAGTAAGAAGGAATATTAACTTGATAAATATTAAAACGATTCTTGTGTGAAGTTTTCTTAGATTATAGCTTATCTTTATGATTTGCTTGTTTATTACACATTAAACAGTAAATTAAGTTCTTATTTGAGCACTTGAAACTTTCTCAAATTAACTTTGGTTAAACGATTTGACTGGAAGTAAGCGTTAACGTTAAGAAGCTTATAAAATACAAGTACTATGAAATGGTTTCATTACAGAATGTTAATATCATCGTTGATAGGGTAACGTAACAGTCTCTATTTCAGCGTACTAGTTTCTATAGATTAGCTGATATTTACTTTTTAAATAAACATAAAATCGTTCATTCTGTAATTGAATGCGTTCAGTTTTTTTTAGTTATGGTTTCATTATAAAGTTAAAACAATTTAAGTTTAACAATGATGATAATAATAATAATTTATTTTAACTGATACTTAAGCTATGACACAAGAAACTCGAAAGTTCATTGCTGCACTTACAAAAGTACTGTACGCCACCTATCCCTTCCGTCAGATAGTTCTATCCAGTCCACCTCATTACACCCTATCTCTATCAGCTCCATTCTAACGTTATCCTCCAATCTGCGTGTCATAGGTCATAGAACCTTCCATTCACACTGCAAGTCCTGCCCACCGTAATCTACGAGACTTGCTTATCATAACAATGTCTTGTGATGAGTACAGGGTATGTAACTCATTATAATGTAACTCCCTCCACTCCCCAGTAGCCTCATCCCTTTTTGAATCAAATGTCTTCCTAAGCACTTTGTTTTCAAACATCCTAATTTTCTTTTCGTCATGTAAGGTAAGATACCACGCTTCACACCCATAGAGAACAACCGGTAAAATTACTGTTTGGTATATTCTGAGTTTTAGGTGCCTTGAAAGCAGGTGAGATGTCAACAACTTACTTACCGAGTAATAGCATGCATTTATCGATTGTATTCTCTTCCTAATTTCCAATCTAATATCGTTATTTCTAGTTAAAATTGTTCCTAAATATTAAAACTCATTATTAACCCTGTCAAGTGATAAGTTGTTCGCAGTAATCTCTAAATTATCCTCCCCAATCTATGTTCTCTTTGTGACCATAAACTTAGTCTTTTCAACGTTCACTTCTAAACCTATTTCTTCTAATAACATGTATGCATTTCTTTCATCAGCTTCCTTACTATTGACCAACAAATATAAATAAATTGCGTATTCTAATAGCTGCAGCGTACCGTTTAATAACAACCCTTCCCTACTCTCTTGCATACCCTAATAACATCATTTAAGGCTAGATTAAAAAGTTATAGGTAAAGTGCATATCCTTGTTCAACCTATTGTGCATTTCGAAAGTATCTAATAAGTAATAAGTCACATCCAACCCATACACTGCCACAAGTATCAGGTCTCCTTCACTTAGCTTGACAAGTTTTTTATGTATCCCAAATTTAACTAAAATTCAATATAACCTTTTTTTTTGACTGAGTCATGGGCCTTTAAAAAAATATATGTATAGTAAGCTGAACTGTCATGTTGTATTCCCACCTTTTTTCTGATATTTTCAGAGTAATAAAAATATTTTTTGGTGTTGATATATTTGGTCGAAATCTACACCCCAAATATTTATTTCTTGTATGGCTTCAATCCCATCTAAATTATGTTGGATAACATTTTATAGCATGTTGGTAGGAGTGAGATAGCTATATATATATGCATATGTGCATTACACTCTGTTCCATCCACTTGTTTTAAATTGAGTATTATAATACCTTTCTTCCATTCTTGTGGTAATACCTCATGGTTCCATATGGAACATAGCAATTTAAGTATTTCTTTTACATTCTTGTTACCACCTCCCTTTATTAACTCTACTGTAATTGAATATATATCTGGAAATTTATGGTTATTTAACTTCTTAATAGCTGATTTGAGTTCACTGATACTTCGATTTGTGACTAGTGGTTCAGCAATATGGATTTTGACACCATCACCCAATTCAGATCCTTCAAAAACATTCAAAATATGCCTGAAGTCGTCGTTCCATCTTCTCAAAACCTCGCTCGTATCTGCCATCAGGTTACTATTCTCATATTTCACTAAAGTGGCCCTAGCCTGATAATTTTACATACATCCGTTAATACCTAAATAAAGTTCCCTGGAATTTTTGTTTTTGCTATTTTTTTCTAGCTTGTTAATGTCAATTTTTAAATACTCTCTCTCTCTCTCTTTGTTTCTAAATTAGGTACTGACCTTCTTTTTTGCAATTATAAATGTGTTTAATAAACTAGGACTTTCTAAACCATGTAATTTTTCTTCCCTTCTCTCCTCTAGTAATTCTAAACATTCGTTGACAAACCATGGTCACTCTTTGCTGCATTTATAATACTATTCCTAACAATTTCTCTCTGTTTCTCTGGATTAATGGTTTCCTGTTCATCTTTTGAGCCCTCTTAGGACAGTTCACCTATTTAAAATTTCAATTAGTTATATATTCCTTCACTCACCATCTGTCAGTCTTTCTACATCATATATTTCTAACTTGCCCGTCTGATTTCCATTTTTCACTGCTGACAGACATGTTGCGACTACCAGGTAGGGAACTGCATCACAATAAGCACCCCTATATGACATGACACCCAGTGAGCATGTATGACGTATTTTATCTATTAGCAAGTAATATATTTTCTTATGTGTATTTCCATCTATAAGGTCCAAGTTCATTTCTGAATATCCTTATGCTTTAAGTAAGTACACTTCACAATAAGGCTCTTAGAAGTGGCAACTATCAATCTTATTACATTATTATTGCTTAAGTCATACAAGATTTTTTTTTACTAATGTAAGCCTAAAGCATTGTTCCTTCCATATCAAACAAGTGCTCTAGTTTCTCATAGTCTCTCTCCCTTAGAAGATCATCTTTGTCTTCTGTGAGACAATGTAAGTTGATGATGGACATATTGTGTCACCTTCCTGCTACCACTTTACTTAAAATATTATTTCTATTGATTTTAATGTCAATAACTGCCGGCAAACTCTTTTTCTGATAAGAAAGCCTGTGCCTAAGCGATGTGCATTCATTCCTCTATAAAAATTTGCGTATTCATCAGATGCTACCCTATTATCTCCTGACTATATAACCTCTTGTATAGCACAGTATCTAATCCAAACCTATTTTACTTAATCAATTATTGACTTCAGCGCCCCTGGCCTAAATAAGCTCCTAACATTCCACGTCCCAGTCCCAACCTCTTCCTTAGTTTTACTATCCCATGACTCCCCCGGAGTAGTCTCCACCCGGAGATCCAACTGGGGGACTAATTTATCTCGAGAATATTTTACCCCAAGAACAGCCATGACTAACTTTTGGGTGAGTCTTGATATGTTTTTTTTTAGTGGTGAGAGATCGTCATGCCCACGTCCACGCTCAAACCTCAACCTGGAGGACCACCCCTATCAGCGATATGTGACTGCTCTTTCAATATATTCGCAGCTACCCTTCAGACCTGAAGGCTGTATCCTCTATCCTCAACATAAGGACGCGCTGTGCCATGGATGATAGGGGCCCACAAAAGAGTTTTAAATAGGTTAATTGTAGGTGACTTGGTGGTCTAGGGGTAAGGTGTCAGACTTTTGTGCTGGCGGCCGGGGTTCAATCCTCGGTCCCGGCACATATTTATCAGATTACCAAACCCTTCCTTCACCTCTGACAAGACATCGTGTGAATGTGGGGAATGCCAGGCCTCCACCGTGGTTCGGATTCCACGTTAAACTGTAGGTCCTCCATTTTATCTCACAATCACCCTACCATTACACATTAGCGTAAGTGCGTATAACCCGAACGGGTAGTAAGACGTGGTGCTAATAGTAATAATAATAATAATAATAATAATAATAATAATAAATATGTTAATTAGGTTTTTAATTTTACTACTAGTAATAATAATAATTATAAACTATATTAAATGCACTATTTAAACATCCAACATAGCTATTAATAAATTATTATACAAAATTCAGACACGGGAGCCCTGATTGAGTCGGTTGGTTTTGTTAAGTTGGTTCCATGCGTATTTTATGGAGGAGCGTGGACAAAGCTGAGATTGTTTCTACTCGTGCAGAGAGGTCTTCACAGTTTGTGCTGATTTCTTGTCATTGGATTAGAGCTCGTCACGTGAGCACATTTCAGTTCTGATCTTGTTTCTCAGAGAGGTTTAAGTTAATCCACAGTAAAGCATTAACCTCATCCAGTCTGGTTTGCTGGTGACGTATGTAAGAACTTGTTTTTCTTAAATTGTTTCCCAATATTGCACAAAGCAAACGGGGATACATTTCCTCTAAACACTTTCTTATTCATACCTACCTCAGTCATCTGTGTAAATATGCGGATATTATGGATGGCTTGTAAGACCTGGTGCACAAAATTAAATGTTTGAAAGATTTAACTCATGCAAAATCATATTATTTTGATATTTTAACGGGCCGTTTATACCCCCAGTGATATATTTTAAAAGATTTTAGAATAGTTTGTTATTTATAATAATAATATTTAGCACCACGTCTTACTACCCGTTCGGGTTATACGTTTTAAGTACTAATTACTCTAATGGATCAGGAATGGGGAAGGTTGAATTAGAGGAAGTGAACCCGCATTTGCGTGGAGGGAGAGTGGAAAACCATTTAGGAAAAAAACTCCGTTCATCCGACCAAGATTAAAACCTCGATCTCCCCGTCCTCAGCAGTAGAGCTCAACACGACAAGCGCGTTAGCCAACTACGCCACCGAGGCGGGTGTTATTTATAATAAAATACAAGGAAAATTGAACTATGATTAATTGCTTGGAATAATTTTACGTATAATTTAAAATGCTGTGAAATAAAAGATTTTAGGGCTGTAATTAGAAATAAATTTCCTGCAGAAATTTTTTTGTCTCTTTCCCTAAAAATTAAGCTATCTAATTAAATCTGGTAAGATAAGTGAAACAAGATAATATACAGTGTTGCAGAAACACAATTGAAAATCATAATCACAATCTACCAATGAGCATTAATAAAATTATTCACACTGTTACAGAAACATCGAGAAAAGAGGAACATCTGTGTCCACTAAACAGCATACCAAATAAATTTCCATTTCCCAAACAGAAAATTTTAAAAATATATATTTTAGAGCTCCGAAGCTATTGGTTTTATAAAAATAAATTTCAAATAAAAGTGTTTTTTACTTTTAATGGTACTAAAACTTTGCAATGGTAAATTATTTCGTATCAGATAGTTGTTGAGATATGATCAAAATATGAAATATCTGCTTGTCAAGTGATGTTAATGTCATTTTAATGTGAAAATGAAAATTGACATTTTACTTCCATACATACTAGAGTAACCTCGATGCTTTTCTGCTTTCCTTGATCTTATATCTAGGTTATTTTAATACATACCTATAGTATGATTTTCGTAGGAAGAACAGTAGAAGTTAGTTACTAAAATTACTAAAACAATGTTAATATATTCATACATAAAGTCATGTCATCTGCAGATGTTAATTTTGATAGATATTATCAATACCTATCAAATAACACAAATAATATAAGAAAATATTACCAATGTTGGCCGTAAAAAATATGTTTTGATTTTCTCTACTGTTCTTCCAACCAAAATCAGGGTATAGTCACACTGCTCCCTTACGGGGGAGGCAATAAATTATACATATAGCTTAAAAAATATCTGTACTTAATCCATCCTCACTAACTTTCTTCAATACTCCCTTCTCTTCAACAACATCCAAACACCGAGTCACACGTGCTATTTTATTCTTAAAACTCTTAATGTTTCTCTTTTTAACACATTTATCCACAACATTTAACCACGTCTTGCAAGGCCTACCCCTTCCTTTTGATCTACACACTTTACCTTCATATAGTTTCTTCGTCACTCGATGACTAGATAGGAATTTTAATCAAAAACTTTAGAGTGGCTTTCAATCAAACCAATTTTGTTTCTATTTTTACCCTTTTGTAAACTACTCTCTCAATTCTAGGGTTAGATGTTTAGTTCCCAAACTTATGGGGGGAACCTAGACATCAAGTTTTAGCCAAATTGGTAGCCAGCCGAATACAGACACACAGACACGTAGACAGAGACAGAGAGACGGCATCACGAAAACAACTTTTTTTGTTTCAAAGGGTCATGAAACGTCAGCATACATCAAAATCTTGAGTTCGATTCTTTTTACGATTAGGAGGTCGAGAGAAAGTAGAAATATCGGCAGTCGAGATCCTTAATAAAATATATCGGTAATAATATTTTCTCATTTTAAAGAGTGAGATATTATATTTCAACACCATTCTACAAACATATTAAAATTGTATTAATCCAAGCTATGGGTTTTAGAAAACATTGGCAATTATTAGATTAAAAAAATAAACTCCACATCTGAAACGTGGTCATAAACTTTGTATATTATTAGCATGTTTTAGGGTTGGGTGAAAGGGAACGCGGGCTTATATCCAAAATTGTATAGTTTTTTATATGATAAAAATGTTTTAGCCAACGTAAATAAAATATTGCTTCAGTATTTAAGTTTAATTTGATTGTCTTCACGTGGCAATGTCAAGAGTCATTGGATAGTTTTCATAGGAATCATGGGAATTGAAAAAGGACTCTGCTCTTCATTTAAAAGTTTCTGTCCAAATTCCATTATGCTCGTGACAGCTATTCAAAAAACGTATTTACTGAAGCACTATTTTATTTATTTTGATCAACATTTTTATTTTATTTTTAAGAAACTGTAAAAATACTGTCCTTAGTTTACGTTTCCCTACCCCTACCCCACCCGCTTAAGGTGGGTTAGAAGTTTATGCGAGAAAAAGCCAGTGTTTTTGCTGTTTTTATGGCAAAATATATTTTTGACCAAGATAAATAAAATATTGCTCCAGTATAAACATATAATTTAATTGTCTTCATATGGTGACCTAAACAGTGGTTTAATATATGTTAAGGGTGTCCTGGAATTTAATGACAACTTTTTTTCTTCATTTAAAACATTTCTCATTTGTTGCTGCTATGCTCATGACAGATATTCAACAACTTTTGAGGTCACCATGTGAAAAAAATTAGACTTTATATTTGTACTGGAGCAATATTTTACTTATTTTTTAAAAAAAAGTTTTGTCATAAAAACTGCAAAAACAGTGGCCTTTTCTCTCATTCCCTTACATCCCACCTCAACGGCCAATATTTTGGTAGTGTTTGTAGCAAAAACATTATTGGCCAAAATTAATACAATATTATTAAAAAATTAAAATAGGTCTGAGGTAAATCATAAACCCATTAGCGTGAATAGGGTTTAGTATAGGGACACCACGGTAACGAATCATAAGGGTCTGTGGTTCAGCTACTTGTCAATATATAATTTATCAAATCTCTTTTGAAAAGTTATCAAATTTTATTTAAAAAAACACACACCTGTGAAGCGTTCCGAGCTATGTCTGTCCTATTCAAGTTATTTAGTATCTATTTTGTTTATTTTCAATTTTTTTGTATTACGTAATTTTATTATTATTTTATATGATTTTTATATTTTATGTTTACCGTCTTTTTTGAATAAATTCTTTTTTGTCAGGGTGGTACATCTGCTAATGAGGTTCTCGGTCAGGTTCTTGTTACCAGTTTGCAAAGTTGTTGGTGTGAGAAGGGACGTTGGTCATGACCGCAGCTCTGAACCTTTCTCATTATCGGTTGTATCCACATACAAGCTGGTCTCGATATAAACTCGATGTGGCCTACTTGGGTGATTTCAAAGCTATTTTGCTAAGTGGGTTGCATATTAGCTTGACTCACTTAAGCACTATCCCACCTACTTTGGTTGCCGCATGGTTTAAGGTGCCACTCTCGCAATAGATTACACTGGGGAGATTGGGACTCAAATTCCAGTCAGGTGTACCGAGGTTGATTTTTATAAATGGTTTTCCACTCTCCCTTCACGCAAACGAGGGTACAATTACTCTAAATTTAACCTTCCTGATCCCTAACACATTACAGTAATTAGTACATATAGCCTGTACAGGTGGTAATACGTGTTGCTAAAAAAAAGCACCATCGCATTTAGACACAAATGTACGAAATAGAAAGAGAGGAAAGAAATTTAGTAGTTCACCCTGCGAGGTCTCTTACCTATGAGTTGATAACACTCCCCCTCTTTCTCTGACAGGTTTACACACTCACTCTACAATTTGCACTGGGACAGAATGGACTGTTATAACTAAAATTATATTTTTTCTTGTTTCCTATTCTAAATATACATCTTTCCACGTTCCTTTTTAATCTATATCATGGCAGGAATATTCTTACATGTCATTTTCGTTAATAGACGATTTACGACAACAAAAAGAATTACTTCATTATCAAAAACATAATTTTGTGACATTGTAAGACTATTTTTAGAACCATTTAAGAGTTTTTGTTTTAATGGTATATTTTTAGAACCCGCAGGATAAAACTTAAATACATTAAAATGGTAAATCCTATATTGATTTGTCGTGACGTAAAAAGTAGGTAACTTCCTTAATCAACCTCTATTTACCATTTACTTTATATAATTACATGTGAAGATTCAGTTTATCATCCCACGACGAATCCAGGTAGGCCTACCGGGACAGTGATGTTCTTATTATGGTAGGAAGTCAGTTTTGGAAGGCCTTTTATCCCACCAAAAAACCACTATACAATAGTATTTTGGTACGTAATAAAGCCTTTAGTAGTGGGTGTCCTACCAAAATCAGTTACAGGTAAACATAACTTACTTCAATCTCTCAAAAAATGTATTATTTATTTTTATCTCAACAGCTAAAACACAAGTAATGGATTGACTGCTCATTTTAAGTCGAGTATAGTATAGTATCCAATAAGTACTCCGCCGAGGAAGAATACCTAATACAAGCAAAACCTGTTGAAATAAGAGTTTTCTATTTCGGAAGTTGAGGGTCATAGTGCAGTCTCAAGTGAAGGTGGGTTTGTGGGAGTTCTCTTGACCTTTCTCAACATTAACCTGGGAGACACGTTGACCCCCCACATCACTGAAAGTAAACTGCTCGTTTGAAACCACGTGATTGTGAAAGTAAGATCAGCAATACGATAGTTTATGTGTCAGCGACGCACATAAATACAAATACCAAGTCAACATGAAGCATTTTAGTTATTTTTGTGGTGTACTGGGTAAGTGAGAGATTTCCACGTAGACATTCAGATATAAAGCAATATTTAATTCTACGATGCCTTAGTTCAAAAAATGGTTCAACCCAAAATAAAATTAAAGGATTTCAACGGGGCTATTTTTCCTTAACAGCCCTGTATTTTGAGATTCATTACTGATAAAAACAGTGTCAAAATTTTATATTAGCTCATTTTAAATGAATTTTTAGCCATATTTACGGATATACGAGACTAGGCTTGTTTTAAAAAGGGCATTTCTTTAACAAACACAATAGTTTTTTTTATAGGATCCCAACAAAACATTTTAAGATATTTGAGACCAAGCTTTACCTCGAGATAGGAAGTTTTGTAGTTTTCTTTCCCTGCTTTCGTATTGACATAACAAAGCATAGCGTAGGACGAAAGGGAGTATAAGATTAGACAAACTAGAAAAGTATCCTGACAACGATTGATACCTTCTCGTTGACCGAGGTGGCCGTCTTAAGAAATTCCAAAGTTTATGGCCGCCAGAACGTAAGCTCAACATCTAGCTCTATCCTGAGACACTTCCATCCTATTCCTAGCCCAACACACAAAATTTCAAATATATTCTCACACTATATTACCACAGACGTCTTGGCCTACTAAGTAGTCTAACTATACGTCTCGTTTTGAAAAGTATTTATTTAGTTATACTATGGCGTTAGGAACTCGAAAGTTCATTGCCGCACTTGTAAAAGTATGTTACCTATTCTTATCTTGAGCTACTTCTATCAGTTCATCTCATTACACCCTATCTTGAGCCAGCTCCACCCAGTCCATCTCATTACACCCTAACTTGAGCTACTTCTATCCAGTTCATCTCATTACACCCTATCTTGAGCCAGCTTCCATCCAGTCCATCTCATTACACCCTATCTTGAGCCAGCTCCATCCAGTCCATCTCATTACACCCTATCTTGAGCCAGCTCCATCTAGTCCATCTCATTAGACCCTATCTTGAGCCAGCTCCATCCAGTCCATCTCAATACACCCTATCTTGAGCCAGCTCCATCCAGTCATTCTCATTACTACCCTATCTTGAGCCAGCTCCATCCAGTCCATCTCATTACACCCTATCTTGAGCCAGCTCCATCCAGTCCATCTCATTACACCCTAACTTGAGCTACTTCTATCCAGTCCATCTCATTACACCCTATCTTGAGCCAGCTCCATCCAGTCCATCTCATTACACCCTATCTTGAGCTAGTTCCATACAGTCACACACATTACACCCTATCTTGAGCTAGTTCCATCCAGTCCACCTCATTACACCCTACCTTGAGCTAGTTCTATCTAGTCCAGCTCATTAAACTATATCCCTATCTTGAGACAGCTCCATCCAGTCCACCTCATTACACCCTATCTCTTTCAGCTCCATTTTAATATTACTCTAAAATCTGCCTCTAGATCTTCCCAAAAGTCTCTTCACTATGGGTTTGCCAGCCAATACCCTGAACATGGTCCAAGATTTTCCCATTCGTGCTGCATGTTCTGCCCACCATAATCTACGAGACATGATTATCCTAACAATGTCTTGTGACGCGTACAGGTTATATAAATCAGTAACTTTTTTTTGCTATGCCTCAGCCGTTCTATCCTTTTAGTAAAAAATATATTTTAAATATTATTTTTATAATAACTTAAGAGTATGCTCAAATATCACTCAATAATAACCAATAAAAAAGTTTGCGTCAATGGCTTTTATTGTTGGTACCAGTCATTTGTGTAACCATTGGTAGAAAGAGACCCATTGATAGAGATCAAAATTTTCCCATTGTGTAAATAGTGTGGCTTTGAAATCAAGGAATTATTCTTATAAATAAATGGTACGGTGCACCACACAAACTTTCCCCCGCTTTTATATTAAAATAGACATTTAATAAAAACTCGTAAGATTGGCGAGACAAAATAATAGGTTCTATACATTGTTGTAGAAATATTACACCAAAGATCATGAATGACATAATTTAGTAGTATTACAATTTTACAATGATAAGTTATTTCGTGTCTCAAATATTTGCAGAAAAATTGTGAAAATTGGAAAATTTCCTTAGTGGAGAGTATCCTCAAAATCATTGTTATGAGAAAATTAGAGTTGCCGGTCTGTTTATAACAATTAATTATGTCTTGATTCAGAATTTAACCAAGATATTTATAGCGAGTATGTATTAAATCGATTTTTTTCTCTTTTTACCTTCAAGTAAATTACCCTTAATTTTAGATTTACTTATATAATTCTTAAAAACACCTTGGGGGAACTTTATGACAACCTCAGATACAAAGTTTTAGCCCAACTGGTAAAATAGTTTCAGCTCTAACCCGAGGTATAGACAGACAGACGGACATATAGACATATAGCATTGTGAAATACACTTAAACTTCGACATTTATCAAAAGCTTGAGTTCGATTTTTTTGACGATCACAATACTTTCTCTCTGAGGTATCGATAAAAAGTAAAAATGCGTGTTAGCAACACTTTAGTGTGTTCTGTGCGTTTGTCGGTTTCGGCATACGTATGTTGCATACTCTTAAGTTTTTATCTTCTATTTTTGCAAGTTTTAAGCCTCCATTTATTACATTTATGGAATTTGTTGCTTAAAGTAAGTTTTCCTGAAAAATTCTCACGGTATTAGCATATTGAACATCAACCTTAAAATCTTTGGTTGGTTCTGTGACGAATTATTGTGCTTTCAATATGTGTATGCATTAAACATTTTTTTTTAAATCTCATACACTTTATGAACACCCCCAAACCCACATCTCGCCCTGTCCCGTTTTTTATCTCAAGGAATTGTGGTCAACCTTCCACTAAGGAGTATTATATCAACCTGAATAATAAATTACTAAGTATGTGGTTAAATAGCTATTATTAATAAAAAAAATTATAAAAAGCTAAATCATTATCTATATATTTCCAAGATATGTTTTCATATACCAAATAACTAGCCGTTTCATTTGAATACAGTAGTATTTCCTGTATGTTTTGATTGTCTGAACTCTAGGAAATATAATAATGGGAACATTAGAGGTGGATATATTAGAGACTGGCAATGCCAATCTCCTTCCAACAAGTGGGCCTGACAATTCCCACACACTACTGCACTTCGGTGTGAAATTGTAATCACACGAGTCCCCATCCCCAATGCCACAGAGAAAGTAAGTTCATAGCCACACACACTAAAGTACGTCACATATCCATATCTTGAGCTACTGTAGTTATATAAACATATATTCAGTACAGCATACAACACCTTATCCTTATCATGAGCTAGTTCTATCCAGTCCCCCTCATTACACCATATCCCAATCTTGAGCTAACTCTATCTAGTCTGCCTCAATACACATTAGCCCTATCCTGAGCTAGTTCCAAACTGTCCACCTCATTACATCCTTTCTTTATTTTGAGCTAGTTCCTCTATTCAGTCTACCTTATTACATCCTATCTCTATCTTGAGCTGGCTCTCTCCAGTCTGACTCAATACACATTAGCACTATCTTGAACTAGTTATATCCAGTCCACTTCATTACATCCTATCTTGAACTAGTTATATCCAGTCCACTTCATTACATCCTATCTTGAACTAGTTATATCCAGTCCACCTCATAACCCTCTATCCCTATCTTGATATAGTTCTATACCTTCCACCCCATCTTTAGGGTGTGGGCTTGGAGGTGAAAGCCCCCCCCCCCACTCTCCCCCTGGCCCGGATACTCCACTGTCTGCACTTGATTATAAAGTCGCTTTGTCATGTACAGTACCTGTCAGAGAGAAGTGACTTATCATTTCGTTTCTCTCCCCCTGGTTGGCCTTGCCGAGATATGGCCTCGAGAGAGAAAGCGATTACTGAGTAAAAAGAAATGCCTCTATCTCACTTACAGCTTCTTTCAGTAAGATCTATTCCGAGCAACTGTTGTGATTACAGTGTGGAGGTAGAGGGGTTATAAGATGTCATGTCATTGGTCCGTTCACACTATCATAATTACCAATTAATATGTGGTCGGTGACTGGGAGATCCAGCCTCAAATCCTCGCTCAGATTAACTGAATATTTTACCCTCCTAAATAGTTTGACACTCTCCCTCTCCACAAAAGCAAATGTGGATACATGGAGTCTGTAATTATATCTTCCTCATTCCTACTCCATTAGTGTAATTATTATTTTATGTGCTCGCTTCGGTAGTTGGACGATCTAAGCTAGGCGTATCAATTTCATTTGACAACAAGGGCCACGTTTAATATTATAAATACTTATGTGACCATATTTAAAAAATAAAATCTGTATGGTCATCATTTTAAATATAAAGAATTACAACTTAGGGGACGCTCAAGTATTACGTAAGCACCTTAGGGGTAAGGGGGTTCGAGCTTTGCTTATTTTTGCTGAAAAGGGGTGGGGGGTTAGAACAATGCTTACATAAGATAGAATGATGGGCCAAATTGAGGGAAGGTGCATTGCAAGCTGTTTGGACTTTAGACAGCAATGAAGATGCCGAGTGGCTAAACGAGGAAGTGGAGAAGCCTATCTAAGTAAGCCAAAGCTTGAGTGACCTAGCCCCTTCAAATAGAAACATAATAATAGTTGAAAGTGTTGAGACGTGGATTCAAGGACCTTGGGCATCAGATTGAATGGAGTTGAGTGTTTTTTATAAATATAATATTCATGTACTCATTAATAATACTTTTTTATATAACTTCATTTAAAACTAAACTAAAATGTTTAATTATTATAATGTTATAATTTGTTTTAATTTTACCTGTTCATTAAATTTTAATTCGCGGTATATTAGTGTTAAATCGTCAATTATTTCGCAATATTAATTCACACCTCTATGTTAATAGTTAGCATAAATTTATAAATTGCATGAATTAATAATTTTTTTATCATCGCATCATACTACCTATTCAGGCTATAGGAAAAATTGCATTAAAAAAGGGAATGGTTATCCCTGTAAGCAAATGGAAAAAGTTGACAAATCTTACGTAAGCAAGAGAGGGGGAGGGTGTCAGGCACTTGCTTTTTTTGCTTACAAGGGGAAAGGAGGGGTTAAAAATGGCAAAAAAAAATTCTACGTAATACTTGGATGTCCCCTTAGTATATTATTTTGACTAAAATAAAGGAGTAAGCTCCCTAAAATTGAGATGAATCAATAAGGTTTTTTCTAAAATTTTGAAACCTTTTATTCGAAAAAATGTTGATGTCGGACTTAAATCCAATGATAAAGTCATTTTTATAATTGTTAAAAAGGAGTGGCTTGGGGTGTAAACGTTATACCACTAAATCTATTTTTTTAAATGTGTTAGCAGTGATTTCTGGTAGCTTACCTCTTGAACTACAAGTTTTTATTAATGGTCATTCAAGACCTTGAAGGGAAATAATATTGACGAGTATTTTATTTAATTTTTTACAGATATGTCTCAGGATTAAACATAGTGTATATATACTATCTAAATCTATTAGGTGTATCACCCACCTCGGTGGCGTAGTTGACTAACGCGCTTTTCGTGTTGAGCTCAACCGCTGAGGACGGGAAGATCGAGGTTCGAATCTCGGTCGGGTGAACTGGGGATGGTTTTTCCTAAATGGCTTACCACTCCCCCCTCCACTCAAATGCGGGTTCACTTCCTCTAATTCATCCTTCCCAATTCCCAATCTATTAGCGTGATTAGTACCTAAAGCGTATAACCCGAACGGGTAGTAAGACACGGTGCTAAAATATATATATTATATGTATCATGTTTTTGCCCTGAATCCCTCAAAGGTGTGTCCGTAACTGTAAGCCGTGATGTTTAGTTTCATTTCATGTGAGATAAACCGTCATTAACATATGTACGTATGTGACAAACATTTCACATATCGGGTGCGCAAATCCAACAATTCTCGGGAATTGGTCCATGTTGAAGAAAGAGTACAGATTTGGCACACCAACCTCACAACTCTCCAAATTATGCCAAATTACCAAATATCACATTCCAAAATGTTGTATTTCCTCGATGTTTATTAAAAGAAGAAAAGGGTATCATTGCATGATGATCTATTAGCACAAAATCAGGATAGGGCCACGAGTTTGACACCCCTGGTCTAAGGTGTCACTCTCGCAACAGACTGGACTAATGAGAGCGAGGGTTTGAATCCCTGTTGGAGGCACTGAAGGTGGTTTTTTCCTTAATTGTTTGGCACACATACACACACACACACACACTTTTTTCTCTTTCTTTCTCCACGCGAACTCGGCGACACTTCCTCAAAATGCATCCTTCCTAATCCCTATCCCATTAGCGTAATTTGGACATATGTGTATAACCCGAAAAAGGTGCAAATATATATATATATAATATATATATATATATATATATAGATTATATGTGAAAGTATGTAATATATACATATATATATATTATATGTGAAAGTATGTAATATATACATATATATATATTATATGTGAAAGTATGTACGATTTTGTACCACAATTTTTTTTTTGTCGTTCTTCCTCAAGTGTGTGTGTCGGATGAGACCACGTCATATAATTACCACCATACTTATGAAGATTTGGACATCCGCTGTGAGAGAGTTTATGATTGGCGCCTGCTGCGTTTTTGTTTCCTTTTATTACGAAGGGAAAGTGACCGCCCGGATCACTGAAGGAGTGACCTCGGAGGTTGATGATTACAGTGGCCAGACGTGGTCTTGTGTCAGTTGCGTGTGGTAGCACTTGAGTCCATGGACTTGGGGTACGAGGAAAAGCAAGTCTCTTTATTCTTTTTGTTTTTATTTCAATAGGAATTATTTTGTTTACTTGTTACTTTCAAAACAACTGCTACAGATTCGTCGTTGTAACAAACCAACCTTTCCATGTCCAAGTCTGTTTGGTTTTCAATGAACTGACGTTGAGAATTACAACAAAAAATAAAAATATACCATCTAATATTATTTTCCAGAGTTTTGTATAACAGCAATAACATCTTCATATTATATTGGTTTAAGATGTTCTAAAACGACAATCTTACTTTGGGAATAAAAACATAATTTATTCACCCCATCTTTCCTTGATGTATTACACTATGGAGTAGATTCTAACATAGAGCCATAGTGTAATTGATCAAGGCAAGACCATTACATTCCAGTGAAAAACGATTTGTGCATCTGTCTTATGTAACAGTCCCCCTTTCACCCATTCTTAGACCCTGACTGACTCTCACCCCTATGTCTTGTCACCCTATGAGGGGTTAACGCATTTTAATTAAGCTAATATACTGAGCTAAGGGTCTGGGGTTCAATTCCCGGCACACTTGCACTGTGGCTGTGTATTCCAGGGCATCACTCTCGCAATATACAAGACTGCTGATGACAGGTAGATCAGGGTTCGATCCTGGTTGAGTGTACGGAGGCTGTTTTTTTCCTAAATGGTTTGACAATTTCCCTCCACGCAAATGATAGTATACTTCCTCTAAATTCAACCTTTCTCATCCCAAACACATTTGAGTAATTAGTACATAGGCGTGGGGCTTCAACCCAAATGGGTAGTAAGATGTGGTGTTAAAATATAAATATAAAAAATCCTAGAAAATCTGAAAATGTGAGTTTCCCCTTTCACAGTAAAGAATTATTGGTCGGGAGACTGGTTGTTGAGTCTGTTCTATATTTAAGTTAGTTTAAAAGTCGTGTACTGATATAATCTGTCAGCTCAGAAAGTTTACGATAGTTAAAACAAATAAAAAATAAGCTAATTGGGTAAGAAGGAGGAAAGTAGAATTTAAATTTTCGTAGAGGTAGAGAGAGGGAACCATTTAAGAATAACCATCCTCAGTACAACAGCCCGAGATTTGAACCTCAAACTCCATATCACTGGAAAACCATACTATACTTCATTCACGGGAGGAGTTTACCTCTGAAAGGTCTTTTTTCTTTACCAATATCCTACTATATAATAGATTTCTGGTAGGGAAAAAAGTCCTTTCCCAGGTAAACTCCTACCGTGAACGAACAATATATGAGCCTGACAATCAGCTCACGTGACTACAGGTGTGGATGACAGAGCACTTTACCTTTATCCCCACCAATCAGTTAAATTAACATTTTTGGAGACGTCATTTTGTTTTTATCGTGCTAATGAAGGGTACAGGGGAAAAGGTGGAACGTTCAATTTTAGGTCAAATTGAATTAGTGCTGCCATCTGTTAGACAACTATGAGACCTTTCTAATGCACTTCAAACTATCGTTAAAATAAGTGTCTGTCTTATTTAAATCAATTAAAAATGTATTTGCCAGAGGTCACTATGGGGTTTTTAGATATGAAAGTTGTTGTCCTGGAAAATGTGTGTAATGTGACTTTCCCCTATTGCCCCTTCAATATAAATATATATTTTTGAGGCTTACGCCATCTAAAGTTGTTTCACTAGACAACAAGAAGACAAGTTGACCTCTAATAACCTAGAGTATTATAGCCCGACTGAATACACCGACAGCACGTGAAACACATTCTATCATAAGAAATATAATCTCATCACCCCCCCCCCCTCCCCTCCCAGAATCCCGAGCTTTGCCTTCTCGCTCCTTGTCGTTTGTCCTTCTAGAAAGCTTCGGAAGATGTAGCTAAAGTCCATTCGCCATAGGAGTGGTGGTAACCGACAGCTAGTAAAAGTTACCATATTTACTCTCATGTATCCATTCGCCAAACCATATGATTTGCAAGACCGTATGTTGATTTATTGTCACTATTATCTGGGAAAACTTTCATGACAAACACTTTTTTTAATTAATTTTTTATTGTAAAGGTTTTTACAGCTTCTGTTAGCTGTCAGCCACCACAGCTCCTCCGGTGAATGGACTCTAATTTCCATTCAAAGTCTTTCTTGACTATGTACACGTCAGCTCTTTTTTTTTTATAATAGTCATCATGAAAACCACAAACAGGTACCTAACACCTCAACACACATTTACTATCCAATTAAAGCGAAACATTTTAAGTATACTAATAAATTTTCAACATCAATCGAAATATAGCATCTAAGTACATGTGTATGTGGATGCTAAATTTTGTTGTAGGTCATAAAATTAAACATTTATTTGAAGGAACTTTCTTTGACAGTCATTAAAGTTAATTAAACAATTTGCATCCATTCACACATCAATCACGTGATTTATGTGCATTGCAACTATCACTCTAGATTTTAAAAAATCAATGCCTTAAAATAATAATCATAACATAGTAAAATACTATCGATGTTGGCCGCAAAAAATATGTGCTTATTTTCTAAATGTTCCTTTCTACCAAATAATAATAATAATAATAATAATAATATATATATATATGTGTATATTTAAAAAAAAATGTTTGCGTTCCTTATTTCTCTCGAGCTTAAAGATGAATTTTCATCATGATTCATACATATAAAGACACAACGAGGTCAACATTAATTATTTACATTCCAAAAATATAAGTGGTATTTTTTTTATATCAACGACTAAGGGCACAACCATACTTGTGACCTGATCATCGTGACTAAAATTCCATGATCAGGTCATCAGACCATCAAACAATTTTATTTATATGAAAGGCCCACAAAGTATTCCACTCTGACACCAAGGTCGCTGCTGCTAGACTGTAGTCGCACAGTATGGCCACCTTGATAAATAAAAAGGCCCTCCATACTGGCGACAAGATCTCAAGTATGTGCAGTTCGTAGCCTTAGATAATATATTTCAACGTCACTTTAAAACTGTAAAATATTGTACTAATATACCGGTACGTTGTCAGTTTTTAAATTCCACTTCAAATTAATTTTTAACCATAGTTTAATGTGAAAATAAATTTATTGAAGCGTGCTGTAAACAAATAAAAATAAATTAATATAGTTTTTCTTAAGTAGTTTTATATTTATTGGAAAAACCATACAAATAAATAACAAATTTGAACAATGTTATTGAATATAATATAATAAATGATAAAATATTCACTTTCAATTATTTCTAGGAACTTTCAAATTGAATAAAAGTTTTTAAGCTTATTTACTGTCTTTTTAGGTAATTGACGATTAGTTTTTACATTAATACTTCAAATCTTTGATAAAATAATCAAATTATCATGATTAGTTTAGATTATATCTCTTTTAGTATCTAAACTTAACCAACGTCCAATCATATGTTCTGTTATTTTATCAAAAATAGTTACGTTATTTAAATTTTGACTAACAAATAAAAAATCAATCAATTTGTTACCAAAATTAATTATCGTGTTACGTTATGAAATGAACATGCATTTTATAGAAAAGTAAATTGAACGGTGAGGTAGACTTACTAACAATAGGTAATTAAATTTGGTTGAGTTTTAAAATATTATATTCTAACTCCTAAAATTGACACCTAGAATTAAAATTAAAAAGTATATAATCTTTAATTACTACATGAGAGAATCTTTGGTCATTTACTTTGTAAAGAAAATTATCTTGACTCGCTTCAGTGGTCAATCGGTTTATGGCGTCACTCTTGTGTCAGACTGGTCTGCTGATGACAGGGATATTGGGGTTCGAATCCCAGTCGGGTATAGTGAGAATGGTTTACATAAGTGGTTTCCCACTCTCCTTCCCCGCAAATGCGGGTATGTTAATTATAAAATACTTTCTTCCTCATCCCCACCCTTTGAGTAATTATCATATCTGCGTAAAACCTGAACAGGTAATAAGACGGGGTGATAAAAAAAATAATTGTTTTGCTATTTTAAGAGACCATGAATCAGTATTTCTATATTACCCAATTACTTGACCGACAATTTTACAAAATATAATCTTAGGAATAGTTAGAAATACGGGTTTGGAGGGATTTATTTTATATCAATCTGAGAAATAGCCCAACGTGATATACAACAATGGCGTGGCGTGGAGTGTTGACAGGGTAAGCAGAGTTAGTTTAAACCAGGGAACGGCAACCAGTCGATCTCTCAGCAAATTCCAGTCGATCGCTTAAGAAAACTACATCGTAATTAAAATACGATATTTGGGTATTCTAAGCTCGCAAATATATAAAGTACTTTTGAAAAATATTGGCATCGATCAAAATAATATTTATCGCTCATAATTGTGAATGCTAAATAGGTTAATATAAAGATATAACATTTTATCTATTCTATTTTTTTCTTCTAATATCCTGGGGACATAAGTATTTTAAGAAGGTTAATTTCAAGGTATAAATATAAGATGTAAAGACAAAAAACAAAAAAAAAGCAAAAATAGAGTAGAAACATGTTGGTTGAGAACGGGAACTTTTGATAAGTTTATAAATTAGTCATGGCTCAAAAAGATTGCCAAACCCTGGTGTAAGCTTTACCTGTGAGTTGTTCTCATCACTCAGTAGAACATTAATAGGTCAGGTATTTACAAAAACCCATTCCCAGGTGGAATATTAAGAACTAAGCTTGTGTATAATTGGTCAAACTGAGACAAAGTGGGTGAGAACATATCTCAGGTACAGTTTTAACAAGCTCTACTTACCCTGGAGACTCTCAACGCCACGCCACTGGTAAAATAGAACCAATAAAACTCGGCGCTTTATATTCTAGTGCTCTCGCTAGTACTGTCATCTACACCCGGTCTTATATTGGTTACAGTTGGCATCCAAATGTTAACATTTATTTTCACTTTTAATGAACCAGAATTCTAAACATTTGGTAGTGAAACCTACAACAAATCAAATTTGGTGAAGGATACCAGTTGTAACATGTTATATTATTATTATTTTGTCTTAACTTCGAAAGCTATGTCTTTTTATTTTAAAAATAGTTTCAATCAGTTCGTATATGGTACAGTCCAATTTTAGAATAAAGGGCTTTTTAGATAATACAAACCGATTGTTTATGGACATAATTGATATAGGTTTATAATACTGTTAGTGTTATTTTATGAGTATTGATAATATCTATAAAAATGACAGCTACGGATCACATGAGTTGACGCATAAATACTCGAAAATAAATATAGTTTAATCGATCTCAGCAGAACAAAAGTTGTTTCCCTAATTATCTACAAAGAGAGTTTCAGTGAATGACTGAAGCGCTTTCTGCAAAGAACACTAATGTCACTACATTAATCCCTTTGAATATAGGGCTTCAGTAATTGATTGAAACTCTCTCTGTAGGGAATTATGAGAACAATTTTTGTTTGAATCAAGTTCTGTCTGCTTTTCTAGCGGTAAGCTAAGGTTATTTTTTATTGAAAAAGTACTTAAGCTTGTGTGTTTGTATACAGTAGCCCCGTGGCTTCTTTGGTGCTGACTGACAGCTTTAAAAAGTTACCAGACCAAATTACGTATCCCTACACCGAACTATATGATCTGCAAAAACATGTGTTTAGCATCTGTCACTTTTGACAGTCAAAATTTAGGCATATACCTAAATTTGACTGTCAGAAGTCAGCTGTGAGCTGTCAGTCAGCACCAAAGAAGCCATGGGGCTACTGATTTAGGCATATACCTAAATGTTGGCTGTCAGAAGTCAGCTGTGAGCTGTCAGTCAGCACCAAAGAAGCCATGGGGTTACTGTTGTGTGTGTGTAAGAGAGGTAGAGATAAAGATAATTGGAAAGAGAAAGATCAAATGGGTGAGAACGCACCCTAGTGAGGGGTGGGGTGGGGCACCCACTCCGTCCTCCACTCAGGCCTCCACACCTGCTTCCACTCCGGTTTGCAGGCCTTCTCCCAACTCAACTTGTACACTTGCTTCTTGCGCCAGACACCCCCTGAGCTGGTCGAGGGTGCCGCACCGGAACTGAACCCAGTACCAGCGCTGAAAGATCCTTGGCTCGTTATCACGCCGTGGCCACCGTTATAACCTGTCCCGGAGGCGTAGCCGTTTCCGCTGCTATAACTTGTTCCGGAGTCGTAGCCATTCCCGCTGTTGTAACCTGTCCCGGAGTCGTAGCCATTCCCGCTGTTGTAACCTGTCCCGGAGTCGTAGCCATTGCCGCTGTTATAACCTGTCCCGGAGTCGTAGCTATTCCCACTGTTGTAACCTGTCCCGGAGTCGTAGCCATTCCCGCTGTTATAACCTGTCCCGGAGTCGTGGCCGTGAGAGTCCCCGGAGTCAAGATCCGCCGTCGGAGGCTTGGTGAGGTCAACGTGGTGGACCTCGTACCTGGGAACAAAACGCACATGCCATGCGTTTAAGGTCGGTTGGAAAGGAATGCGTGGCAAGGTCACTATTTCTGCAGTTTTTTTATAGCAGACATTAAAAAAAACCTCTTTGGCCAAAATAAATCAAATATTTGCTTCAGTAGAATGTATATAGATTAATTTTCTACTAGAGTTGTGTTGGTTGAATCATATATTTTTCGAATTCGAATCCTAAATCTTCTATCGAATTTCGAATCCAAATTTGAATCCTCGAATCTTTAAAAAAATCTACAACGTGAAAGTCTTTATGTTGTTTAAGGCTTGTTGGTGCCATTTTCAAATAATAATTTGTATGGTAGGCTTATACTTCATAAAAAATTTTTTTATGTAAATTAATTATATTTATATAATTTTGTCTTATTATTTAATTTTTTTGGTGATTTTGTTATCGTCGAGATTACACAAGTCTGTATAATTTCCTTTTACCATATCCCTTAAAATTGTTATTTGAATTCAAGGACTTGATAATAAGTATTTGGGATGCTTTTTTTAAAAGATTTTTACGAATTTCAAATCTTTAGAATACCAAAGGATTCAAGGAATCTAAAATTATTGCTTACCATCTATATTATAAAACCCTTCCTTCACCTCTGACAAGACATCTTGTGAATGTAAGGAATGCCAGGCCTCCACCGTGGTTCGGATTCCACGTTAAACTGTAGGTCCTCCATTTCATCTTTTTTACAATCACCCTACCATTACAAATTAGCGTAAGTGCGTATAACTCGAACGGGTAGTAAGACGCGGTGCTAATAATAATAATAATAATAATAATAATAATAATAATCTCTATTATATACACATATCAATCTTAACAGTTCTTGAATATCTGTCGTGGGCAGCGTGGAATTTGAAGAAGACTGATATCCAAGAAATTTTATTTTGTTGTAAGCAACGTTGAATAATAATCACAGGTTTCAATTGTTTCGGAAGCGACATGACATGTTTCAAACATATGTGAATACTAAAATACCCGCTTCGGTGGCCGCATGGTTTGAGATGCTAGCTACTAATCGCAATAGACTGGCCTGCCAATGTCGGGGAGAGCGTGGTTCTATCATGGTTGCGTGCACTAAGGGTGGTTTTCCTTAAATGGTTTCTCACTCTCCAAGAAAATTCTAGTACACTTCCTCTATATTCAACCTTCCTCACCCCTAACCCATCAACGTAACTAGAACATGGGCATGTAGCCCTAATGTGTAGTGAGACGTGGTGTTGTTAAAAAGAATTACAATAATGGTATACATTGAGAAATTTGAGGAACTTTCTCCTTACTTACGATTTTTTGGGGAAAAAAGTAGCATCGCATATCGCAGCAGTCAACAGCACACCCCAAGCAAACTGAAACCAAATGATCATAATAATTAATAGAGAACTAAATAAGTTGTGTTCACATAAAATAATAATTTGATCAGACATACTGGCAGGGTTGGCGCAGTTATTGTTACCTCTTTTTGATTGATTAGAAGGTTGGGGACCAAATCCTAGACGGGTGCATTGGTGTAGGTTTTTCAATAACATGTTTATTAATTTATTCTTCCTCAGTCAAATGAAGATGTATTTTCTTAAACTATGTCTTCCTTTTACTGTCTTCTTAGATAATGTAGTATAAGTCATAATTTTATGATTCATTGGCACCAATGAGTAGGCCTATTAATATTAATTAAGTGTATATATTAATTATTAACTATAAGGCTTACCCTTTTTCTTTTCTGTATTTTTCTATCATATTAAATTGTAGTCTTTCTAATTCTTTGCTAGAAGTACTACTCCATAGTGACATAAACCAGCTAAACTAATTATATCATATCTTCAATTATCATTTTTAATTGTATGCGTTCCTTACATGTACAAAAATAACACTGGATTCAATTACAGAGTCTTAGATTTTATCCTAACAAACTGTGCTCAGCTCAATTTAATTCGACTAATTAATTTAACATTTAATTTAATGTCTCATATAATCTATACAAATGTTGACGATTGCCGATCTAAAATTATACTTCTCTTGACTTTATAAAAAAAAAAGCCTTTGACCGTGCGGATTTCGATCCAACCTAATGTAATTTGATCTTAACTTTCCTATTTCAGTTGTCTATGTAGGATTGTCAAACTGGTGACGTCTAAATAACATTCTCGTTTAGCCTGGTTTACCAGTGATGTGGAGGTCGAGGTTCGATCCCAGCTGAGTTAACTGAAGGTGTTTCCCACTCTCCCTCTACGCAAAACATGGCATATTATATCTTAACTATATCTTGCTCATCCTTACCCTACTAGCGTAGTCAATAGATATGGTATAATACGAACGGGTACTGAAAAAAAAATAAAGCACAAGAGACTAAAAACTAGGATCTATTTTCCTTAATACATTGAATAGCTTTGAAAGCTATTTGTAGGGCGTTTTCACGGTCTTGTAAAATGAGGGCAGGGGCCATTCTTAGAAACATGAAATACTTTTAGTAACATAAATCATGTTTTGTAAGTTTAAGAGACTAAGATTACTTTATTATATGTATAATTTTATTTTTATATTGTAGGCTACCTGGTAATATTGTTATGTGATGTATTGATGCATTAATGCTATGAGTTCAAAATAAAATTAAATAACATTTAAACCAGAAACAAAATTAATACTTGTATATCTCATAGTTATATTATAGCAATTTAATAAGAAAAAGATCTATTCATATTGTTGATAAGTTTATCTTATTCAGGAGTATAAAATAATAACGATGTTAGCCAAGCTTAAGATGGCGGTCACACATGGTTGCAAATATTCCCACTAAATACATTCGTATTGAATCTTAAACAATACTTTCTTTTCGACAATAGGGAGAGAAATACATTCTAATTTTGATTGCATCATTACTGTTTGAAGGTCGACGATAGGTTGTGAAATACTCGTTCTTGCGGCATCACCAAATTAATGTAAGGGGATCTGAAGTCCACCCACCCACCCACCCACCCTCACCGTGGATACGCTACTGGCCTCTAGGCAAAAGTCGATCGATGCGCTACCAGCGGCCGTTTTACCCTGGAGCCCAGTACAAAAAAGGTGACTAACAGAGGTAGATCCCCAGGCATCTATTATGCTCTCGTTTAATTAACATCTCCCTTATCTTTTATTATCGCTACAGGTAAATCTCTACGCTGACGATTTACAAACGTATTTATCTGACAGCAGCATCGACCAATCATCAGCTGAGATGTTCAACACTGACAATAATTTGCAAACGGTTGTGTGGTTATTAATTACCCACTATACAGATTAAATCGCAATCAGTGTAGACCCACCCTGTTGCGCCGAAGACCGTCCAAAGTTAAATCAATAAACCATTTTAAGTGTGGTTAGAATAATAAAAGAAACATGAATATTTTTACCAATATAAATCAAACCGCCATGCAGTTTTTCAATTTTACAAACTATATAAATAAATTGTCATCACTTGACTAATATTTTAGAATATTAAAGACATGTATAATGTCCAAATTTGAATATAAAAATATATTTAGTTCAACTAAACTTGGAATACAAATAGTAATAACTTGGCTTTTTTTTCTATTTTTTAAAATGATTTTTCTCTTGAAGAAAAGAGACAAATATCGCCGAAATTTTGAGGGAAAAAAAAGATGATTTAATTTAATTTCAACCAAATTGGCTTTCTTCGATTCTGGTCGTTCATAATTTAAACCTCAACTTCCGAGACAAAATATTTTTATCTGGGAATTTATAGAGTTTAGTTTTAATAAGAAGACAGCTAAAAAAAAGTTATGATATCTACTTTCACGTATTAATACGTCGAATCATGTGTTCTGTAGCTGTCACTTTTGATCATCAATATTTACAAAATAACACTAATAATATAGTAATATATTATAAAGGTTTGTAGCAAAAAATAAAATGTTTGTATTTACTTAAAAGGCCATACATAAGACATATCTGCGGTCGCCTAAAACTTATCAATAACCACAAGTACCAACCAGGTTTGCGGTCGAGGTCTTCATGGTTCGTGTTGTTGGTGCACCTGATCTGGACGACACCCACACAATGAATGTCATATGGGTACCAAGTTCAACACCGTTTTATACAAACAATAATGACGGTCATTTGTATTGCCCTCTGGACAGTGTCAAATCCACGTGTACAAAAATATCCCTTTCTTCTGGCGCCGTCCAACAAATGATCCCTAGGTATTCCGCTTTCTAGCGATAAATCCGGAAGCGTGTCTTGGCATCTGCAATGTTTAACGAGGTGTCCGGATGGACAAGAAGAATTTAAATTCTGTTAGCGTGTAAGACGTGTTTCGTGACAGTCCCGATCTAAATGTTTATTAGAGAGTTCAAGTAATGCCCAACGCATGTTTAAGAGAGTTCAAACTCATGCCGTAGGACACATGATATAAACACTAGGCTTATTTAGTCTGATGTATCAGCAATGGGGTAGACGGGATTCAAGTCCCAGCTGGATTAACTGAGACTTTTTTCCCCCTAAAACCCGCCTCGGTGGCGTAGTTGGCTAACGCGCTTGTCGTGTTGAGCTCGACTGCTGAGGACGGGGAGATCGAGGTTCGAATCTCGGTCGGGTGAACTGGGGTGGTTTTTTCTAAATGGTTTTCCACTCTACCTCCACGCAAATGCGGGCTCACTTCCTCTAATTCAACCTTCCCAATTCCTAATCCATTAGCGTAATTAGAACTTAAATCGTAAAACCCAAACGGGTAGTAAGAAGTGGTGCTAAATATTATTATTATTTTTCCTAAACATTTTCCTACTCTCCCTTTACACCATTACTGCATATTTCCTTTTTTTCTAGATTGTCTCCCACTCTCCCTCCACAATTCTGATAAATTTCCTTTAAAATTCTCCCTTCCTCACCTTTATTCCGTTAACGTGTTTATTGTACAACACGAACGTGTACTAAGACGCGATAGAAAAACTCAAATGAAAATAAAGTTCAATAAATAAAAAGTGAACGTAAATAAGTTTTTTTTCTTGTTTAGATAATTTGATTTTTGTGTCTGTTTCCCCAGCATTATTTTCATGATAAAGAGAGATAAATTTTTTTTTTATATTAAATACAAAACTTGAAATAAAAATTGGTCCAATCGTTTCAAATTTACAGAAGATAATTTACGGACAGATGATATCGGAACTGTAAGACTAAAAAAGTGTATTCTGTCAAAATCTGGGAATTTTTTTTCCCCATCCCATTATTTTCTCTACTTCACAAGTATGTTAAAAAAAATTAATTCGCAGCGTTTCACTACCTGTCCGGGCATACGTAAGTATGTACTTATTACGCTAATGTGGGAAGGAGGAAGAAGGTACAATTTACATTAAATGTACCAGAATTATAAAAAAGGAGTGAGAGACCCATTAAGGAAAAAACCTTTCAGTAGACCTGACCGGGATTAGTATCTCAATATCGCCTTCATTGAAAATTCAGTCTAATGCAAGAGTGACGCATTAGACCATGCAATCACCGATGTGGGTTATGATAAATTAAAAGTGACATATTTTGCAGTGAGTTTCCAAAATATTAAAAGTAAGTATCTCTACATCCCAAGACTCGCACACCAAGTAAAATGGTAGCATTGTGTTCATTTTTGACTTTTATTACTCGAACATTGTCCACATAAATACATAATAGCCTACATATCATTAACATTTGGTAAACGAATTATATGGCTACTACTCAGAGAAAGTATCCTCCTAGAAGCGCTGAACTTATTAGTTCGGTCATAGTTAGCACTCCGAAGAGAAAGTAGAGTGATTTTATACTTATTATTAAGAGTTAGAGATATAGCTTGGCACGTGACCACGTCACTTTGTAGCTAGAGGGTGGTGTCCTCTCTTTCTCTCTCTGTGGATTTCAAGTTGTAATATCTCCTATAATTTATCTTTGGATTTAAAGTTTAAATAGCACCCATAATTTGTCTTTGAATTAAGAAATGACTCCTTGGATTTAAATTTGATATTTCTCCTTATTGACCAAGTTATACAGAAAACAAATTAATACTATATTCATTAGTACATTATGTTCAATAGAGAACAACTATTTTTCATATGGTTTAATTCGTCAGCATCGCAATATATGTCAAATTAATACTACATACAAATATCGTTTGGCCTAGGCTCAAAGAATGTCCCTGCCAAGTTCTATTAAAATTGGTCTACGCATTTGGCAGTAATCACGGAACAAACAGACAGAAAGATTAAATACCAAACAGTGGAGTTAAAACAGGACCTTGCTCCAATTTGTCACTTATTAGATGCTGAATGTAGTTAACACTTTTCTACTTGGAAGTCCTGGACATTTTTGGTGTCCACCTTTGTTTTAATTAGGACGCTATTACATTGTAAAGTTTATTTTTTATAAAATACATATATTTCTTTTATAAGATATATTATAAAAGTTTTGAGGTAACCTTTGACCAAAGATATGTTATCACATCATATCAAATTTATTTTAAGGACTATACAATGGGCGTTGGGAGATATGAATAGTTAAGATTTGCCAGAATAATATATCAAAAATATCCACGCATGAAAAGAAGAAACTTTAAATAAGGCTGCTCATAAAAATGTATACATTAATTGAAAAATAAAACTTCAATGTTGGTGTCATATTCTAAAACATTATGTCCATAGCCGACCTCGTGCTATAGTGGTCAGAGCCCCTGGTTGCTGACTCAAAGGCCCCGAGTTCAATTCCCGGCTGATACTGGAGGATTTTCTCAAAAGAGAAATAATTCTCATGGCCACCAGGGTTTGGGTAGTTAGGCTTATGGTTAGTTGAGATACCCATTGGCTCCACACCGTCATAATAACTATCATTATCTCCTCACCTCACCGGGACATTGAAAGAGCCTCCAAGGAAAGGATGCATGATTAGTACACTTTGGCGTCCCTTGGACAACGGTACATTAGTACTGGCTAATCTTCCCACAAACTGGGCTACAGATCGATGTAGCCTAGACGTGCCATTATTATTATTATGTACATAATTTACCATTAAATTTGTAACTGTTTCTCATATTTCAAATGTCTCCATTTTATTTCATAAAAATCCTAGATCATAGTATAAATACTTAATAAAGATTTGTAAAACTATGTGGGGTTATTTAATATTTATTTTAACTAAAAAAATTTCATAAGATAAATATGACAAAGTAATACCGACCTATTACAAGCTCACTCAACGCCTTAAATCTTGTGTATATGAGTGAACGTGTAAACTTTAATGATGCACATACATCATCTTACATCAGTTAATGCCACTCAAATCCGATTAAGTTGTTTGTGCATTTATTACACTGAGCCGTTTGTTTGGTTCAAACTTGTCACGAATTTACCCGTGCTCGTGTCTCCATCGCGAATTCATCTCTCTATTTACTTTTCTCTTTACTCTCCAAGCACGACTTAAAAATCGAATATTCACATCATCTATTACCTTTTATATCTCGTAATTAATATACCACGTAGCCTTAAAACCCTTTTAGAGACCTATACCCTATCTATGGTGGGAATATAGGTGATTGACAACTAGCATAAGGTTCTTTATTGTAAACGTTGGCTGGAAGTCACTAATATCAATCTATTCGGAAATAATTATTGGTAATATATTAGTACTAAGAAAATAAGTATTATTTCCAATTAATGGGTTGACGTTAACTTATTTCAGCCAATATTTTCAATGAAGAACATTCTGCTAGTTTTCCCCTATCACCTCTCTTACCGTAGACAGAGTGTACCTCAGCACCTGTTAGTAATGCAGCAAAAAATTCACCTAGTGCAATTCCGACGTTGAAAGAATATATTTAAATACACAATATATATACATACACAGTATTATATTATTATTATTATTATTATTATTATTATTAGCACCGCGTCTTACTACCCGTTCGGGTTATACGCACTTACGCTAATCTGTAATGTAACGTGGAATCCGAACCACGGTGGAGGCCTGGCATTCCCCACATTCACAAGATGTCTTGTCAGAGTTGAAGGAAGGGTTTGGTAATTAGATAAATTTGTGCTGGGACCGAGGATTGAACCCCGGCCGCCAGCACAGAAGTCTGACACCTTACCCCTATACCGCCAGGTCCTCCTACACAGTATAATTTTCAATAATAGAACCTTTATCTGACTGCTATGTAATATATTAGATCAACTTTCATGTATCCATACGTCAAGTCATATGATCTGTGGCTGGCACTTTTGATGGATATTATCAATGCCTATAAAATACCACTTATAATATAGTAAAAAGTTATCAACAGGGCCCAGTTTTTGATGACCTAAAGATTACTAAAATATAACCTATAAAATTACCAAAACATTCTAAAAAAATGACTTCAAATGTTCAACAACAAACATAAAAATATGAACAAAACATCGTAATGAATGAACACGACTAAATAAAACACGCACTTTACAAAATTAGAAAATTCATATACAATAAAAAGCCTTGAGCAATTCAACTTTTGTGTTTGCTAAATATCATATTGATATTCAAATATTTGTTTCAGGAGTAAGCAAAAAGGATCTAACATACGTATTCCTCATAAATGCCTAAAAATGACTTTAAAAAGTCCAAAAATACTTAAAAATAGCTAATTAAAGGCAAACCAATAAAATATAATCTAAATTTAAAAAAATGACAAAAAATTACCTTTAAATATACATTTCTACAACTAGGAGATCATGAACAGAGCTTATATACTTATGAAAAGGTATTCTGAAAATTGAAAAATGACCCCTGGACACGGGAATCGAACCCTGTACCTAGGACTTAATACGTCAATGCTATTACCACTGAGCTATCCAGGATTCGTGCCGTACCTAGGGTCATTTTTCACTCTTATTTTAAGGCAGAGTCTATGATGGACGTGCGGAAATCGTCGGCTACAAATGTGTGATTTTATTAAGATCATGAGCTATCAGATAAATCAGCCATCTTCGACCCGGATAGCTCAGTGGTAAGAGCATTGGCATACTAAGCCAAAGGTCCCGGGCTAGATTCCCGTGTCCAGGTATCATTTTTCAATTTTCAGAATATGATATCTAGAGGGAGTAATCCTCACTAAAAAGCATAAATAATAGCTTTGGCTATTTATTATTATTATTATTATTATTATTAGCACCGCGTCTTACTACCCGTTCGGGTTATACGCACTTACGCTAATGTTTAATGGTAGGGTGATTGTGAGATGAAATGGAGGACCTACAGTTTAACGTGGAATCCGAACCACGGTGGAGGCCTGGCATTCCTCACATTAACAAGATGTCTTGTCAGAGGTGAAGGAAGGGTTTGGTAATCAGATAAATCTGTTCCGGGACCGAGGATTGAACCCTGGCCGCCAGCACAGAAGTCTGACACCTTACCCCTAGACCGCCAGGTCACCCTTTGGCTATTTGATTTACTTATGAATAGGGATGTGGTATCGAAATAAAAATATCGATAGTGTTCTCAATCAAAAGAATCGGAAGAAAAATATCGATATCTAACTAATATCGAAAGAAAAGTATCGATGACAGTAATTATTGGTATCACATTTTAATCTATTATTAATAATAATTTTAACTTTTGCATAATAATTGTATTTACATATGTTTTTAAATCCTGAAAACATAAAACAAACTCTAAAATATGCTTATTCACTATCTAACTTCTTTAAAAATATCCATAATTCACTTCTGGGAGGTGCCCTTTTTTAACTACATTCTTCGTTTGTATACTCTAGCGAGATAGATTATTAACTATTGACAAACAATAGAATAATGGACGCTTCATCTGCTTAAACAACGTACATAAACCCTTCTGCTTTATTTGGTTGGGGCACCCTTAAGTTGACTGAGTTCATTGATCTTGACAAAACTTTATTTGGTTTATTTTGTGATTACCTCATTGATAGAGGTGTAGTAGACTGGTCGCCACTCAACCCGTCAGGTATCAGGCTGTATATATAAACAAAGATGAAAGAACCGCTATTAATTATGATGAGCTAAAAGAAGATTGAATGCTAAGAGTTGCTTCTTGATTATCAAGCAGAAAATGAGTGAGAACTGAGAATTAGTGACATTTGTTCTTCTTACACAGTCAACCCTATTAAACTTTTAATCCAAAGCATGAGTGAAGATAGCAAAAAAAGTTGTTTCTTTCGATACCGATTTGATATTGGAGTGTGAGTGCTAATATCGGTAAAAGTATCGGAAAAAAAGTCAATATCGACAGCAAGAAAGTTTGTATTTTCAACGGAATTTTCTATGTATGAAAAAAGGATTATATTATCAATAATTCCAACCAGTGCACGCATACTATTGTTAAGTGGGCAAGCATTTTCTAAAAGAAACATCCAGTGTATTGTAAAAATATTATCAAATAGGTTGTAGTAACATAACAGTATTAATATCATGTCGGAAGTAAAATCAATAATATTTTATAGACGTAAAGGCTGGTATTTCATTGCTTATTTTTGACTAAATAAAAATCATTTGAATATACCTACTTATCTATATAGTTGTTTCGATATTTTTATGAATAATTTTTAATAGTTCGCACTGTCAATCCTGCCACCAATTTTAGTTAAGAATTTCCTTTCAATTATTGGTATTATTGTGGAGAAAATCAATCGTACAACAAACGGGATTTATGAGCAATTACCAACCATTGAAATTCATGATTTTACTTACATTTACTCGATCTATCGGAGAAACCTACTAACTACAAGCAAGTTTCGTGGTGAAAAAGTAGCCAGAAGACTCGATAGATGTCGTGCCTAGTAGAAAGTCTACAGCTAAACCCGCACTAAACTGGTTTTTCTATGGCTTCATTTTTGAACGCTTGGATTAATAAAGTTTCATTTTACTGGGAAGTTATATCGGTATGGTGGCTACAACCCCTGACTATGACAGCCAATTAATAAGGTATCCAAACAAATTCAACCAGCACATCAAGTTTGGATACTTATTTTAATTATTTTAATAATGCCATAAAAGTCATCTTCAATACAATACTTGACCTGCTTCGGTGGCCGCATGGTCTAAATCGTCACTATCGTGTTAGACTAGCCGATGACAGTGAGATCAAGGTTCAAATCTGAGTCAGGTATTCTGAGGGTGATTTTTCCAAAAAATAATCACTATCCCTCAACGTAAATGTGGGTACACCGACTCTAAATTCAACCCTCCTCATCCCTAGTTCATTAGTGTAATTAATACATGTGCGTACACCCTGAAGAGGTAGTGAGCTGCAATGCTTAAAAAAATTACTTAAAACACACAAAATGAAGAAGATGAATTTTAAGGAAATATATTGTTAAGAGAATGATAAATTCGCAGTAAAATGTCAATGGGGGGAAACAACCCTTGTGCTTGTGCACTCCGTTTACTCTAAAGTGTGTCAACCCTACCTTGATAGGTTACATTATGGTTCAGATTTTAATATCAGGTAAGCTTGCTATCTTTTATGGTAAACTGAGTGGAGCCTACCTTTAAATCGTACGTGTTGGGCCATATTATGTCTGTGTCTAATATTTTTACTTTTATACACAGTATTCTCTTGTGATAAAAAAAAGTGTAACAAAAAATACTTTTCCCTCTTTTATCTCAAGTCCCGACGGGTCTTAGGCCTTGATTAAGGGCTGACAGTTACTAAGAGTCCTATTGTATTGGCGTGTGTTTTCTGTGTTCATTATATTTGGCTAAAAGCTTTGTAATTAGTGTCATCTTTGAAAGTACAATTTTCTGTTGGGAAATATTTCAAATTTCATCATTAAAATTCTTTAAATTTGTTTGACTATACCTAAATTTGTTAGGAAGACACATCTGAAAGGCCTTTTTTCCTACCAATACTCTACTATATGGTATACATATATAGCTCAAACACGGTAGGAATATAGGTACTGGTGACAGCTAGCGAAAGGTTCTTTGTTCCAAGCATTGGCAGAACATAACTATTGTCAACCTATTCGGAACTAATTAGTACCTGCTTATAAATACTATATCTTCTTATATAATTTGATAAGCCCGTTTCCAGTAAGACAAATTACAAGAAAAATACTGAACAGATTTTGACAAGCAACCACTCATTTTAACAGTTAGGAGTTCGGGATGTTGGGGAAAAATAGTAGTTTTCCACGAAAAACAGATTTTCACGAGGAATTTTAAGTTTTTCATTCATTGTTTAATCACCATGGAAACCGTTATTTGCTGAGTGACTGTAAATCTCTAAATAAAACATTTCTCTTTGGATAAAAAAATCAATCAATCTTTAAATGTTGGTCCGAACACATCACAATTTTCTCTTTGTATGAATATTTCTCTTTGAATGAATATTTCTCTTTGAATGCTGGTCATAACCATCTAAATTGAGATGCCTAAGCTGGGGAAACCTTTATTTTTTATTTGAATGTTGTTATAGTTAATTCGCATTTAAATAAATAATATTGAACATAGTTCGGAAATTAAAATATTTAGTTGTTAAGTTCGTGAAAATATTATCTATGTCTTGTTTCGCGCATGATAAAATAATGTTTAAATATGTTTTAATATGTATTATAAGCTCAAAAGCGATAAAAAAATAACCTTGAATAATGTTTAAAAACAGCAATTTTAGCTGTCGAAGCTTGAGTTTTGGTGTTCATTTTATTCTAATACTGGGTTTTGATGTTCATTTTATTCAAATAATGGGTTTTAATGTTCATTTTATCAAGTAGTAGCACAATACAAATACATGAGTTAATCTATGTTGGGGAATGCCAGGCCTCCACCGTGGTTCGGATTCCACGTTAAACTGTAGGTCCTCCATTTCATCTCACAATCACCCTACCATGCGTAAGTGCGTATAACCCGAACGGGTAGTAAGACGTGGTGCTAATAATAATAATAATAATAATATTAATAATAATAATAATAATAATAATAATAATCTATGTTTTCATTTACCACTAAATTTTGTGGATATGATATTATTTAAAAGTAATGTTTTGTGTACCCCATCTATCTTCTCACATTTTTACAAATACAATAAGTTCAACTATGTTTATATTGATACTTAATTTTGAGGGAATGATATTTCAAAATACTGTAATATTTGAGTACCATATATATTTTTTTTACACTCTCTCTATCTGACACTCTCTATCATGCTCTCAAATAGTATTTCTCTCATATATATATACACATACACACACTCTCTCTCTCTCTATAAAACACTCTCAAATATAATATTCTCTCATTCTATCTCTCACACTTTAATCCCTCTCTCTCTCCCACACACACACTCTCTACACTCACATACATTCTCTATCATACAATTTAACTCACATTATCTTTATTATACGCTCTCTCTTAAGCTATCTCTCAGCTCTCTCTCTCTCTCTCTCAAACATTCTCTCTTTATCAAACGCTCTTTTTCTCTCTTAAACGCTCTCACTCTCAAAGTTCTATATATTTAACGCTCTATTACAAACGCTCTCCCTCAAACTCCCTCTATCTAAAACTTTATTTTTCAAACTCTCTCTAAATCTCTCTCACTCTCTCTAGCTCAAAATCACTTGCTCTCAAATTAACTCATTCTAAAACTCTGTTTTTCTTAAACTCATTCACTTACTCACTCAATTTTTCTCTCTAATGCTCTCTCAAACAATCTCTCTCTGAAGCTCTCTAACTCTTTAGCTTTAATTTTCTCCCTCTAAACACATCTCTCCCTCTCTAACTTGTTGTCAATAAAAAGTGCTGGTAAGTGATTCTAATAATACTGTCAGCCACATGGTAATGTCGACGGTTAGTCTGTAATGAGCGTAGCGGGACTTTACGATGAACTTTTAAAAGGAAGTTAAAACGTTCTATGTCCACCCTAATTTGAAGATAATATAAATGAAAATTTATCGAATAGGTCAATGACCTCCCTCAATCTTCACGAAACAAAACGCTCTTCTTAAGCCGAATATCAATACTTACATATCGCTATGAGTGGCTTGAAGTATGGAGAGAGTGGTGAGTGTGGTGGCCGCCATGTTGAGAATGGTGGTGATGTATACCATGGTGGTCTGTGTGCTGGTGGTGGGCCGTAAGTGGCAGGGACGCTTGGTGATGTTCAGAGTAATGGTGGGCCGTGAGGGGCAAGGTTGAATAGAGGTTCTCAGAGTGATGGTGGGCTGTAATCGGGTGGGCTTCATCTTGGGGATGCTCAATGTGATGGTGGTCTGTAGGTGGGTGGTCATCTTTGTGATATTCGATTTGATAGTGGGCTGCGTGTGGGTGATCTGTTTGGTGATGTTTAGTGTGATGGTGGGATGTTTGTGGGTGGTCTGTATGGTGATGTTCAATGTGATGGTGGTGGGCGGTATGATGGTGGTCACTGTGGTGATGGTGGTGTGTCTTCTCTGGTTTCTTGGGATGCACGAAGACCAAACGAAGATGATGGTGGTGGAGGTGCTTGAAGAATTTGGGCACGTAGATGATTATCTTCCTGAAACAAAATACAACGCACGTTTCATAACTGTCGTATGAGCTGCATAACCTTCAGGCCAACTACACAAATAAAGCATTTGTTTTAACGTTTAAGATTCAAGATAGTTTTGTTTTTTTCGTCAACGGGAAAATCTTGGACGCTATTTCAAAGCACTGATAGTCTCTGGGGCAGTGTTTATAAAACTGTGGTAGGCAGATTCCAAAAAACACGCGACGAAGCAGATTTTAATATTCTTAATACTTTTTTTTAAATAGTAAGTTTGTTAAACAAATTATCGCAGTTCCTGACGTAATATAATTTCCTTTTATAAACCTTTATTTCCTTCTTTTGAGACTATGTTTTATTTAACACTGAAGCTTTCTCAGAATTTTTCAACGGGCTTTTATATTTTACAATACAGAAGGCATTTGTTTATTTTAATTATTTTAATGAAGAGCTGGAGGATGTAATCGACTGGTGAAAGTTTGAGGAATACTGCTTTAGGAGACTCCAGTTTGAATCTCACCCGGAGAACTCAAGTGAGTATTTATTTTTTTAAAGAAGAGGAGCCCGCAGTTTATCATACACCCTGATACACAAACAATTGGAGACCAATAGTTTAAAGAACCTTACAAAATACAATTCCAGAGCAAGTTATTTATTATTATTTAGCACCGCGTCTTACTAACCTTTCGGGCTATACTCTTTAAGTATTATTAACGCTAATGGATTAGGAATTGGGAAGGTTGAATTAGAGGAAGTAAGTGTAAAACCATTTAGGAAAAGCCACCCCTAGTTCACCCGACCGAGATTCGAACCTTGTTCTCCCCTTCCTCAGCAGCCGAACTCAACACGACTAGTGCGTTAGCCAACAACGCCACCGATGCGGGTCAGAGTAAGTTAACACATTAACTTGATTATTGTAAATAGTGTTCATAAAATCATTATTCAATTATATGGTTCATTTTGACTATCCACATTTAATATGGCGTGGAAGGTAATGCGAGTTAGGATAAGCTGGAAGGTGACGCGAGAATAGGCCAGTATTTTATTCAGTTTTTAAAGAAAAAAAAAATTTGTTTTGCTAAAATAAAAAAGATATTGCTCCAGTACAAATATAATATAATTTTCTTCACATGTTGATATCAACAGTTGTTGAATATCCCTCATGAGAATAGTGGCATTAGATGAGAAAGAGAAAATGTTGTCACTATATTCCAGGACATTCTTGCCAGATATTCAACAAAACTGTTGATATCACCATGTGAAGAAAATTAAACTCTATGCTTCTACTAGAGAATTATTTTAATTATTGTGTACAATTTTTTTTCTATAAAAACTGCAAAACCCCTTATTTTAGCTCATCTTCCCTACACTCCCACCTTAATCCCACTCATGGGGCACCTGGGCGGGGATGAGGAAGGTAGCCTTTAGAGGAAACCGTTTGGAGGAAAAAATAATCTCAGTACTTCAACTGAGATTCGAACACCAAACTACCATCACCGGCGAACTAAACAATAAGATATTGACGTTTAGTCCAGACGCCCACATACGCAGCTAATCATAGTCTCATTTAGTAGAATACATACAGCATGATGGTCACAAATAGGTTTAATAAATATTAATTTCTTCGAGTGTTTGTGTGATTTGTTGACATTTCTAAAACTTAAAAATCTATTTTAGTTGGTAGCATTAAAGTAAATTCTAATTTTTATTAATCATTTTAATATTTACACTAATACAATGTAATCTTACAAGTATAATACTCAACATATAAATTTATTTTCAAATAATTATCAAAAAATAACAATAAAAAGTAGCGCTGTATTTCTTAATGTTTCAAAAACGTTAAGGAATACAGCTCTACATCTTATTGTGGTTTTTTAATAATTATTTGAAGATAAATTATATATTAAATGAGTTGTATACCTATAAAAATAAATGCACAGTGCACCACACAAACTTAAGCTCTTTTATTTTAAAAATAATATATTATAAAAAAACTCGTAAGATTTATAAAGCGAAATTATATACATTGTTTCAGAAACACTCCACCAAAAAGCTAAAATGAAATAATTATACTAAGATACAAACATTGAGAAAAGAGGAATGAATATTATCTGTCCACCAAAAATCATAGGACTAAATTTTAATTTCATAGAATAGCCCCATAAAAACTATGTATGCTTGCTTACAGATAATAAACTATTGATTTTTTAAAAGTATATTTAAGATAAAAGCGTTTTATTTTTAATAGTACTACAATTTTACTCTAGAATTTATTTTATATCTGAAATAGCTTTCACAATATGATTAAAATTGGAAATTTCCCTTAAAGTTATTTTCTTGGAAAAATGAGAGCTTCCATTTTATTTTTAATGCTAAACAATACCTGGATACAGAATTTGATCAAAATTGTTAGAATGAATTTTGATAAAATCGATGTTATATCTTTTTAACCTTCAGTAATCTATCCTTAATTTTATATTGAGATATCTAATTGCAAAAACCCCTCGGGGAACCATTTTTTAAACCCTAGACACTAAGTCATAGACCAATAATTAAAATGGTTCAGCTATAGGCCAAGATACATACATACGGCAACGCGAAAAACACTTTTTTGGTTTCATATTCAACGTCAACATTTATTAAATTTTGAGTTCAATTTTCTTGACAATCACAATACTTCTCTCGTTGATGGGTCGAGAGAAAGTAAAAAATCCAAGAACTATATAAAAAGTTCAATTTTTTCTCTTCTCTAAGTTATGTTTACTGACGAAGAAATTACCAATCAATCAAAGAAAAGGGTCGAATCAACGAGAACAAACTATAAAAACTATGCCGGCTTTACCTTAGTAAAAATGATTAATAATTATTAAAACCTTTCCATTTCCAGCCTACCCAATTTGTTTGACTCCTGTTTCAATTTAAATTTGAGAAATATAAACTTTATTTGAAATCCACAATATTCCGTTAATTATTCCTTAGAATAGTATTGTAATAAATAAGAAATGTTTATAGATTTGTGTGACTTACTTTTTCCCATCAACTTCTGAACTGATCAGAAGGAAGAATACAATCAAAAATAATGCAGGATATAACTGAAACATAAAATAATTAATCATAATATTTACACAATACTATCTTTATACATACATTTTTATATTACAGCTAATTGAAACATTTTATTACTATTATATTATTTCATTCTTATAAATATTAACCCCCTTATGTTGTTAAATTATAGAACACGAATTAAGTATATTTTAGATCACTGTATTGTCTGTGTAAAAGATATTGTGAACCTTTTCAAAACATTCGGGACATAATATTTCAGATTACCAAAACTAGTCTAGCTTAGCTTTAAACATATAGGGGCTGTAATTTTAGTGATTAATCGTATGATCTATTGTATATTATTTTGTACATTTATCTTATGTTGTATAACTTTATATACAGTTATAGGGTTTTTAATTTAAGTTTAGGTCTGTTAAACAAATAATCATCATTATCATAATCACAATCAACTGTTACCTTCCTTTGGTGGGGTCAGTTTAGTAAAATACCTTATACCATTTAAAAGAGAGTTGATTATATTTTTAATTATTTAAAAAATTGATTATCTAGTTTTTTTGTTTAAAAAAATTTGATGGAAAAAACTTAAATTGACTAAATTAATGGTCATTATTCATAGTAAATATTTTGTAGATTTTTTTGTTAAAAATTGTTATATTTAATAAAATATTTTATTGTAATTATCTTGTATTATAACTAGAATTTGGGGAAGTCACTTTTTAAATTTAATTTATCATTAAAAGAGCCAATAATGATTTTTATTATACTTATAATCATAGACGAGCTTGTTTACCAAAGGGTTTGAAAAAACCACACTCTAAACACAATTTTTAAAAATAGTTTAGAAAGATATGTATGCTACAAATTTATTTGTACCAAACTTACAATTCATATCTACTAGATGTCTTAATGCAAGAATTGTAAAACTTTTGTTAGATGAGTAATAACCATCCAATGTGCGTTAAAAAAAAGATTGTTTCATGAACTAGTATATTATTAAATCAGGTTTTGTTTGATCGTAGGAATATTGCCTAATTTTAAAAAAAGGTGTTCAAAAACTCTCAGTATCAAATTTTGACTTACCTTCAGATCAATATGCATAGTTCTTCTTTAAAAGTATATTATGATGGCGCTAATATGTTAGTATATTAAAATCGGTTTCACTACTTTGTTTGACGACTTTCTTATACAAAACAACCAAATCCATGGAGATGGTAAGTTTCGTAATAATATTTCAATCACCTTTAATATACTACATTGGTCAAATCACTACGTATTCAACCATACGGCTTGATGTTTATTAAAAACTTTCCAAATGTTTACTTTATTCCAAACGTGTATATATAATTAGCGCGATTAAACGAAAGAGTTCAAGGCATTAAATAATTTTCAAAGATTAGTCTCCTTATGAATATCAAGGGTTTGCGGAGACTTGCTATCAAAAACACTAACCAAGCTACACTGAGTGTCACTCATAGGGAATCTCGTGGTTTATATCGCTTCCGTGATTTCCGATAGAGAACCATCACAGATTTAGAAACTCTGTTAACTGAAGCATGAATCGATCACTTTTATGGTCTATTTGTTCATAATGTTGACAACAAAAATTGATATAGAAATAACAAGCTTCCTATTAGGCTGCGTCATAGCCGTAGTCGCGGTGTTTATCAAAGTTTTGGTGATGGAGGAACTCCAAATACAAGTTATGTGCACTAAGGGACCACCGGGGTCGTGGGAGTAGTAGGGGTTTGAGAGGGCAGGAGTAAAGGGGTGTTTAAAATGTATTCAGAAAAAAAATATTTTTAGACAATTGAATTTTACGACTATAAAATAAATTAATTTATTAAATACAGTTTTGAACAGAAACATCTTATATTTACATTGAATTAATAAGTTTTTGACTATTTTTTAATATTATAGCTCTCATAATGCATGACAAATAATAATTCAGATTTGTTGACTTAAGATTAGTACAAACTTACTTTTATATGTGACTTGTATCTACCAAGGAAAGAAATACATCATAGAATGGATAGTTAATATTAATGTTCTACATTTCAAATTCTGTGTTAAATGTGATCAATATTATTTAATTCAATATTATTACTAAGCTTCCTGGGCTCCTGCGGACAACTTGATAGGCCACGGTCGAGGACCACACTTTGAGAAACACTGCCGCAGAGACTACAGTCTTATTTAGATAGTAAATAAATTATTTGATCTTTCTTTTAACGTTACTAAAACAATGTGCATACATGGATACGCAATTAATGTTATCTGCAGCTTTTACGTCTCATAGATGATATCCATACATATATAATATAATATATATATATATAACGCTAACATAAATTATTATTATTATCGCCACGTCTTACTACCCATTCGGGTTATACGCACTTACGCTAATGTGTAATGGTAGGGTGATTGTGAGATGAAATGGAGGACCCACAGTTTAACGTGGGATCCAAACCACGGTGGAGGCCTGGCATTCCACACATTCACAAGATGTCTTGTCAGAGGTGAAGGAAGGGTTTGGCATTCAGTTAAATCTGTGTTGGTACCGAGGATTGAACCTCGGACCCCCATCACAGAAGTCCGACACCTTCCTTACCCCTAGACCGCCAGGTCACCCATTAAAATAAAGTTGAATAATATCTATAATGACTGAAAAAAGTGAGTATTTTCTAAAAGTTTCTTTCAATCCGAATCTAAATATGCACCATTATTTTTTATTTTGCTAACACCACGTCTCATTATCCGTACGGACTACACGCTATTGTACTAGGCTGATGTGCTAGGGTTAGGAAGGTGTAATGTAGAGTAAGTGTACCCGTATTTGCTATTATAGAAAATGAAACATATTTATTTTAAATTAGGGAAAACCACACTCATTACGCCCGACTATGATTAAAATCCCGACTATCCAGTCATCGGTAGCCTAGTCCAACACAAAGGTGACGCCTTATACTAATGGACCACCGAAGCGGGTATTAAATACCTCAATCAATTGAAATCTAGTTCAAGGTATGAGTCATAACGCCACAACATTCCCTAAACTCACAAGACCCGCCACGGATATAATAAAAATATGTGTTCGAAAACTGACACCTAGCTGGATACAGGACTCTTACCCGAGACCTTTGACTCCAGAGGCTCTTGTTTCTACCTCTGAGCAGTCATATTGCTCGGACATATAAGGACGTGTGAGATCGCCAGCTGCTTTGGGCGTGTTTGTACGTCCGTGTGAACAAGTTGTTCTAATAGGAATGGCTGGGATCCAGATGCAGAGTTTTCAACATAAGCTTTGGTTTGAATAAGGGACTGTTCACCAAAATAGTTTGGATACTTATAGACATATAGATGCATACAACATTTATAATATGTACACTGTATATGAATGATCTCTTAACACCATGTCTATGAATGTTATTTTATCAACCTATATAAACAAGGTGTTTAGGAAGATATTTGGTCCAAAAAGGGATGAGCCTACTTGGGAGAGGAGGAGTTTACATAATTATGAGTTGCATACCCTGTGCTCATCACAAGACATTGTTAAAAGTCTCGCAGCTTACGATGGGTAGGACATGCAGCGCGAATGAGATAATATAAAACCGTGTTCAGAGCATCGGATGGCAAACCCAATGGGAAGAGACCAGTGGGAAGACATAGACACAGCTGGGAGGGTAACATTAGAATGTAACTGAGATAGATAAGGTGTAGTGAGGTGGACTGGATCGAACTGGCTCACAATAGGGGTAGGGTGTAATCTGGTGAACTATATAGAACTAGCTTAAGATAGAGATAGTTGTCGTACTTTTGTAGGTTCAACAATCAAGTCTTCTATGCCGTAGGGTAAATAAGTTAATGAGTGTTATCTTACCCTGTGTATAAATCATCATACTGTATGAATAAGTGATATCTTATCTACCTACGACCCGCCTCGGTGGCGTAGTTGGCTAACGCGCTTGTCGTGTTGAGCTCGACTGCTGAGGACGGGGAGATCGAGGTTCGAATCTCGGTCGGGTGAACTGGGGGTGGTTTTTCCTAAATGGTTTCCCACTCTCCCTCCACGTGAATTTAGGTTCACTTCCTCAAATTCAACCTTCCCAATTCCTAATCCATTAGAGTAATTAGTACTTAACGCGTATAACCCGAACGGGTAGTAAGACGCGGTGCTAAATATTATTAATATTATTATCTCCCTACGTAATGATAATCTCTCAAAACACTGATCATGTAATTATTATTATTACTAAATCGTTAATAAGGTTCGAAAGTACAAGTGTTTGCAAAATGTAAGTGTTGTTTAAACCCATGCCCACTTAAAATTAATTTTAGTGTATTTGTTTTAATTGCATCTTGGTATCAGTTCGGGCTTTACGCATACATTTAATACTGATTGTGAAATATATTTATGAAATGCCAATAAAGTAGGGCCTATTCACTTTAAATGAAAAAATAAAAAATGCATCATCTTATCAAACATTAGTGTGTTATGCTGCTACGAAATGCTAGTTGTTTTGTTTGGTTCGACACTCTATGGTGAGCTTTGCTGATGCGTTAAGTTAGAAAAAAAATTGTAGAAAAGCACCCAAAACGAAATATATTTCCGCGTGAATGGATACTGGTGAAAGTGTAGACACCAAATCAATAGGTTTTTTTTATCGATTCTTTCTTTTGACATTAAAAATAAAAAATGAAAATAGATTAGGGACGTAGATTACTAGAAAGAAATTTTTTTGTGGTAAACACTTTTTTTAACTTATGTGCGCACATAAATATGTTGTACAGTTAAAACACACTTCTACAAATATGACATGCCTATTAAAAACACATATGTGTAGATTACGTAAATTTAGCTTCCTTTGTAGTAGAATAATTGGGTAATTTCAGGTTTTTTATATCTTAAAATGTTCTAACTTAGGGATATTTGATCGCAAATAGCGAGAAATATCCAAAAAACCAATGTTTTCAATCTTCATATTTCTTACAAAAATGTATCTATACAGTAGTCTCAATAATCTGACCTAAACGGGGCGGACCGGTGGTCAGATTACCAAATGGTGAAGAATAAAATGGAAACAGGTGAAGGAGGAGGGGGAAGGGCAGAGAAACAAAGCTAAATTATTGTAAATTATTGTAATTATTGAAGTGCAGAATATGTATGAAATAAGGGTTGTTAGTAATTATTCCACAAGACAAATACAGTACTGTAATACAATAAATTACATAACTTTTATTTTAAGTAAACCAAATTTTGGCTTTAAAATTATTGTAGGGAGTACCTGTAAATAGATTAAACTTTTTTTTTATAGAACTGTACATGTATGCACAGTTTAAAAAGAAATTGTGATTGACGTTTGTTTCCCAGCTTTGCTTCTCTTCCTCGCAGCGATGTCCCGCCAGCGTCTCAATAGCATGGCATCAGTAGCAGTTGCCTTCTCTTCCTCGCAGCGATGTCC
>CABFVX010000183.1:361322-409036 GCA_902151425.1 Timema shepardi | reverse complement strand
CTTGCGCTACTGCAGCGCCTCTCGTGATTGGTGCAGTGGTTGGATCGTGCATCTTAGTCAGTGTCTCCAACAATAATAATAATAATTAATTATTCCTTTGTCTTCAACTGATGGATAGTGAAAATTTTGGTTTTTGTCCTTTGAATTTTCTTAAAAACCTTACCATAAACAACTCTTTTTAGACATTTCAGAATCTTCCACATAAATGTGTATGTCCATCCATTTCAAAATTGACCCATATAAAATCACCTTCCATCAAGCTTGCCAGGTCAAACATCTCACTGCTGCTTTCTTGAATATCCACTTCCTCGTCAATGTCTTCTGAACCAGTGGAACTTGAGTCCGAGGAATCAACGATAACTTCTTCGTTAGTGGTAGACTGGTAGTTTGAACATTTATTTTTTCCAAGAATATGCTTCTTTACAGCAGTTACACTATCAGTTTTGCTAGTAGTATCAAATGATTTGGCAGAATCCCGAAGATCTTTATCATAAACTGGCCTACCAGGTGTGACATTTAACCTTTTCCCTCTTCCACGACTAGCTGGGCCCCTATTAGTATTTCGTTAGCTTTAAGAAATTCTAAGAGTCCTGAAGCCCATTCTACATTAGAATTATCCTGAGAATCTTCCATGTTGTCTCTTGGAAGTTTCTTCAGAATAGCACTGTGATCCATAGGAATGATGCCCAATCCTCTGAATCCAGCCAGAGCATTTTCTGAGTTATTGATTCCAACCTTCTCCAATTCTTCACCTAATTTATTTGAAAACTCAGATTTAAGCAAAATTCCACCATTTTTTAACTTCAATTTTTCTAGAATTTTCCTCCAAACTTTCTTTAGTGGTCAGAAATAGGCAACGTCAAGGGGTTGACATAAATGTGTCGAATTAGGAGGAAGAAAGGTAAACTGAATGTTGCGCTTTTCACATTCTTCTATCAGCACATCAGAGAGATGACTAGATAGAATGTCACCAATCAGAGCCACAGGGCCATCGAGACGCCTAACGTATGGAATCAGAATAAAAAACCAATATTCTTCAAACATTTGCAAGTCAAACCAACTCAATTTATTAAATATATATTCAGACCCTGCAATACCTCCTTCAGTCCAAGGTTTATAAACGTGCAAGGCTTTATAAACAACGAATGGAGGAAGGACATTGCCATCACCTGTGCCAGCAATCATTACACTTATGCTACTCTTAGATGTGTCCATAAGTTTAGTTGCATGACGAGCCCCTCGTTTGACAACCACTTTATTTGCCCCTGGATTGTCTTGAAAACTGTTTTGTCAAATTTTATTATGTTTGACGGAGGAATACCAAGCATGGTAACTTGAAAATCATCAAAATAATTATTAATTGCTTCATGATTAACAGTAGTCCTAGCTATTTTAATATTCTCGCACACTCTCAAGCTTAGTGCTTTATTTATGCCCATGAAACCTAGGAGCCTTCCCGGTCTATTGTTTTAAAATTGTTTTTCGACATTCCCCTTTCGATTTAAATGGCCCTGAACTACATCTTGAACATCTGCGAGACGCAGAGGTAAGCCCCATTGAATTCAGAAAGAGCAGTTGGTTTCCCATATTTAAGGTTATGTTTAACTTTCACTCCATTATTTAGTGTTCCATATGGAATTTCATATTCTTCTGAAACCTTTCTTATACTCTTAATACCTTTTCGAATCTCTGAAACAGCTTTATCCACCACATTATCACTATATGACCAATTAACTCGAACACCTGGACGCCGATATTTACGATTTATTGGAGCCATTTCACCTATCAACTTTTCCAAAACATACTTTTTTTTTTAATATAAACAACAGCTGAAGGAAAAGATGATGTATCAAAGATGTCTACATCTGTTTTCTAGTATAAAAGAAGATAGCCAGCATTTACAGAAAAATCCAATGGGTCACTACAAAGGCTTAATGAGAACCAAAGCAGACTTTTTGGCTCCAGTACAAAATTTGAAAATCCCCAGAAAAAAAAATTATTTGTTCCTTATTTTAAAATATTTTCAATCTATGTTGAAAAGTTACTAGGAGGTTAGTGCTTTATGGTAAACCCTTTACAAATGCGAAAGATCTAGTAGGCCATGACCTGGGGCTGAAAATTTAAATTATTGAATCAAGGATCAACTTTACCTAAACAGATCACCTTTACCCGAAATGACAGAAGTACAAATCAAGGGGCTGTGTTACCATAAAAAGCACTACAGAGAGCATCTTGAGGTGTTTAATATAGATATATTTTTTTTTTGTCCTTCAGCAGTTAGGTGGTTATGTTGCCATAAAAAATACACATTAGATAGTTTCTAGAAGTGTTTGATATTTAGAATTTTTCTTAGCCTTCGGCAGTTAGGGGGCTATGTTGCCATAAAAAAAAACACTTCAAATAGCTTTTAGAGTTGTTTCTATATTTAGAGTTTTTCCTACCTTCCAGCGGTTAGGGGGTTATGATAAAAACACTTCAGATAACTTTTATAATGGTTTATCATTTATAATTTTTTCTAGCCTCTGGCAATTGGGGGGATGGGCCCACCAAACTCCCCCTGAAATTATTAGCTGGCTACGGCTTTGAATATTTTTCTTATTTTGTAGATACCTTTGGCTCATTGAGAGGCCTAGACAAATGTCAAGATCACACAGCTTAAAAAATACATATTTTAATGAAATTAAATTTGCATATTAATATGTATTTAGCATCTAAGATTGTTTTTTAAGGCTTGTTTAGTGTGTATGAGGATTTTTAAAAATAAACTATTATACTGGTTTATGTATTTGCCACATACAAATATATGCGCATACAGCAGAAAAGTGTCTTGCAGAATTCTTTTTACTAAACGTATTTCTTTAGATAATGTATGCATCTCTATTACGTGAATATAACCAATTAGCCTGCTAGTTTATCTGAGTTTATCTATAAGTAAAGCATGCTACGTTAATTAATTATATCATTGGTGTTGAATAAATAATTTTGTTGGATTAGTACAGTAATAACATACACACTAAGAAATGTTTGCTTTAATGTGATTTAGTTTTGTAATGTCTACTCTATTTGTGTTGTTACAAAGAGATCAAACATGTTGATTACATGAACAAAACAGGTTGTTCATGAGCAACAAAATCTTCACAAGACCAATCAATTCCCTCCTATTGCATCACATAATAGTCACAGCTACTGCAAATAAACTGAAGCAGTAAACTTGAGTTGCAATGTTAACAAATCTGATTCATAGGTATGTATTTTTTTAAAGGGGGGTGGGTAGTATGTTCTTTTACATTTAATCAACGCACAATAATGAGAAACCTAGCTGGACTTAATAAATGGTATTTCACTCTCTTTAAAAAATAATTTCAGAGTTGCACTAGGTTCGGACACTAATTTACTTCAGATGATATAAAAAGACCCTAAAAGACATGCAACACTAGGAAACGTGATGAACTCAACATTTTAGGGAGTACTTTGAAGGTGTTTTGTGGTGAGATTACAAAAGTTGATCAAAAACCTCTAATCTCCCTAAACCAATATGTAACTAATATGAATAACTTAATATATACTTAACATAACCATTATAGAGCCAATGGAAATTTTTGCTGTGGATGATGAATTGATGCTAGTGCACTTTCCTATGGTGCCAAAGTTGCCGAGGAATTGATAAAAGAAGCTGTATGTACAGTTAATGTATTGGCATACTTAGTCCAAAGAGCAGCTATATTTTATATAATATTTTTGTGACGTTGTGACAGATTGATTATGCTTTTTAGAAATCAACCCATGACTGTTCCTAATATAATGAGGCTAGTTTACAAAAATTGGGACAAGCGCTGACAGAAATACCTTGGTCGAATTATCAATGTCATGGCCAATGGTGTGGCTGAATGCATTGATGCTATAGGAAGCTATGCTGGTTACTAGTTTGACAAAATATATTGAAATGTTTAATATGTAAATGACCAGTAGCAAAGATTTTAAGGTAAAGTGAAAGATCTTTAGTTTGTTAAATAAAGATTATTTTTGGGAGGGGGTTTCATTTTATATCAAACTATTTATTAATAATCCAACTGACTCTCTGCTAAGAGAAACCTCTCAGTCAAAGGAATATCACAACTATATATATAATAAAACTCTACATCTCTATGTAATGCATATTCAATTTTCTTTCCGTTTGCTACCAGTAAATTCAATCAGTACTTATCGGATCGAAATGGAACTTCCTCTCTTGTACACCTTATATTTAAGAATACAGAGTAAGATATATACCATCAGGTCATCTCATCAGCAAGCAAACCAGTGTCAAAAAAAACTTACTTTCAATGTGGTTACTTTTGAGTCTTATATCTCTAACAGTTTAAATATATTAACTTTGAATGTGTAAATCTTTTTTTGTAAGCCTCCTCGGCAATGAGGTGTTAGGAAATATCAACAAACCCGTTCATTATTCAGATCCGTGGCAATAACTGTTTTGGGATATGTTAGCACAACACGATTCATGATTAAAATACAATGATTTATAATTAAATGTAGTGACTAAAGTCTAATATTAAATAAGCTCAACTATTATATAAAATGTATTTTTTTAGATAATATGATTAGAAGATTGGTTTTATTACATCCACATTATTTACCCCATATTGCCATAAACACACACCTCGAGAAACGTTGTTTAGTAAACCTAATTTTTAGTCATGTTATTCGGTTACGTTCATACCTTTATCCACTATTTGTTACCATTCATCTCCATTGGTGTCTGAGTTAAAAAAAAGGGTGAACATACCAAAAAATATATTTCTTCCTTCACCACGACGTAATTTTAGGTAAACCTATAAGGACAGCTTAATTTGGAATAGTTCAGATAAATTAGGTATAATGTTACTATTGCACACTTAACAGTGTTATTAACATGGAAATTATTAAAACTAATGCAACTTTATTCAACCAGACTCAAAAAAATGAGATTTTTGTCAAAAATCTCATTTTTTTGTTGGCACTTAAAATTATGTCTTGACTAGAGGACAACTGAAACAACCCTCTAGAAACCATATTAAAGTGATAGACTGTTAATTTGGATATAAATCTTCCACTTTCAAAATCCTGGTCATGAATCGAAACGATATTTGGCGGCTATGCTGGAGCCAAGAGGGGGTTGAGATGTAATAAATATACCCCCTAAATCTTATTTCATTTACCTTTAATAATTTCGATAGTATGAAGATGAAGGATTGGCCTTTTCATCAAATTCAAAATAGCTTCTAGAAGTATCCACTCATCAAAACAACACGATGGACGATAATTCAAGTATCATCTAATTTCAAAATATACTCAAAGTGCATACAATTTACAAAAATAAATGGCATAAAATATTAAAACATTTGCTGGGAATGGTCTACGCCAAACAGCTTCTAGAGGCATCTAATTTTCCAAAAAAATTCCATGAGAGTACTTCCCCAAATAACTTCTAGAAGCATTCAATTTTCAAAAATTTGCCTTGAGAAGACCCCAAAAAATATTTTGTAGAAAAATTTATCTAATTTTCCAAAAATTCCAGTCGAGGGGTACTAGGGGCAACCAAATTTCAAAATATTTTTGAAATTGACCAATTTATATTGCTTCTGGATAAGTTTAATTTTCAAATAATTTCCAGTCGAGGACCATAAATAGCTTCTAAAGGCATCAACATTTAAAAACATTTCTGGAAAAGACTAATCTATAAAGTTTGTAGTGAAGTCCACTTTAAAAAAATTCATGTGAGGAGCACACCAAAAAACTTTTAGTGCTATCACATTTTTGAACATTTGTTTTTATACGGTCCTGGGATCCATTTTTGCTTTGGGGGTCAAGCCCCTCAAAATCTTATTTTCCCTAATTCCCCCCTTCTACCCCGCTTTGCACAAATAAGGTTCCACCACCAATGGCGAAATCTATTACACTTAACTGTTTCCCAACTTCAAATTGCTCATAAAGAAATTGTTAGCTGACTTATATGAGTCTTGGATGTATATAGTGAAAGTTGGAAAGTGCTTGTTACAAACAACTCCATCCATGGTCACTGTTCAAGTTTAGTGCACAAATATTTTTGAGTCCTCAAATTTTCCGCAACTTCAACCTTTGCTGTCTGGCAAAGCTGCTCCCACTCACCTCATCTATGATATGGTTCATATTATTGGTTTTGACTTCAGGATAACAGGGCCTAATCCAATCGCAAATGGGTGAACATAAACTAGTATTTGAATCAGTAGTTTCTTATCCTCTAAAAGCGAATGCTTATCAATTTTCTTAAAATATATACCCTAGTTATCATATGTTCTCAAGTTACTTTGTGTAATTTGTGAGCAGTCCAAACTGGAAATAAGACACACACTACTTAAAAAAAGGGTTCTATAAAATAAAAAGATAAACTAGCTTATATTTTAGAAGTCATATTTATGAATTAATTAAAATCAAGCTGGAAATAATACTGTAGCGTCTTCAGAAACTTATGAGTTGGCCTAGGATTGCTATGCCTTAAGAAGAAACATTAACTTTACCCTTTAAATATCCTAAAATTCCCTAAAAGTTTAAAACATGTACTAAAAATGAAAAACATATCTTTAAAATATACCCTACATTGAATTAAGTTGACCGAACTTATTAAATACCGTAACTAATTTAAATGCTAAAAATGTATTTTGGGTAAACAATATTATTTCTTTGGAAATGTCAAAAAATGATCACTTATTACTAGTTTTATTTAATTTTGCAAATATAATAATTATTATAGTTGTTGTTTAAAGTATTATGTATACTATAAAATGTTGTCTTTTCTAGTGATTTTAAAAAAACTAGTTGTCTCGGCTGAAAAATTCACTTGCTTTTAAAATCTGAGTTCTTAAATTGAACGTGAATTAATTTACTAAACAAAACAATATTTTAAAATTGTTTATTTAAATATGAATATCATTAAAATAACACAAATTTTTAAATTACAATTTTTTATGACAAATTATACACATTAATGGAGATGTTTAACCAGGGTATGTAATAAAAGGCCAGTGTTTTTGCAATTTTTATAGAAAAATAATTTAGTGGCCAAAATAAATAAAATATTGCTTCAGTACAAACATATAAATTAGTTTTCTTTACATGCTGATATCAACAGTTATTGAATATCTGTAATTAGCATAGGCATTAGATGACAAACTTTTCAGATAAAGAGAAAATGTAATTAAATAACCAGTATATACTTGACAGATATTCAAGAAATGACGAGGTCACCATGGGAAGAAAATTAAACCTTATGTTTGTATTGAAGCGATATTTTATATACTTTGAGCAAAAAAAAAGTTATATAAAAACTGAAAAAAACTGACCTGTTATTGCATCCCCTATATAACTACCTTAATGGGCTACATTTTAATTGGTTAGTTCTTCATGTAATTAAATTAAAAAACCTGTTTATAAACAATCATGTTTGTGTAAAACACAATATTTTCTACATCAACTACATATTCACCCGCCTTGTTGGCGTAGTTAACTAACGCTAGTTGTGTTGAGCTATACTGTTCAGGACGGGGAGATGAGGTTCTAATCTCGGTTGGGTGAACTGGCGGTATTTTTTCCTAAAATGGTTTTCCACTCCCCCTCCATGCAAATTCGGGTTCACTTCCTCTAAATTCAATGTTCCCAATTCCTAATCCATTAGCGTATAACCTGAACAGGTAATAAGACATGGTGCTAAATAAAAAAACTATTTTTTCTTCACTTAAAAATATTTTTACGCCATTTATTGAGTGGGCTCGACAGAGTGCAATGTATAATTGCCCATGTGCAAAGGCAGGCTTAGGTAATAATAGCCCATCTTTTGTAAAAGTTTGACCTTGACTCTTATTAATGGTTTTGGCAAAAGTAACTGTCAACGGAAACTGTGTGCGCTGTAATTTGAATGACAAAACATTTTCTAAAGGAAATAATTATACTTCACGAATAAGTGCTCTTCCCCTGCGTAATGTACCAGTCATTACTTCGCAATCAATGGAGTTATTGTGCATATTTTTCACTCAAATTTTTGTAACATTTATCAGACCATTCATTGTGTTTAAGTTAATCTAACGCAACACAATTGTGTTTTTTTTTGAGCTCCAGTTTATGCGTGGGCAGTCTAATTACTTCCAGACTGTTTAAAAACTTTATTGGAAGCGGTGGTTGCTCACTGATACTGTCACTAATAACACTAATAAAATAACTCCAAATAAAGCCAGGAAATTTCCCTAGAATTTTATTTTTAATCTTGGGACAGTTTTCATTTTTTGGAGCAATAATTGATTAGTCAATGATTGTTTTGTAAGCGATGGTTTGCTCAATATTTGGTCCATATTCTAAATCTCCTACATTGTCTGTTCCTAACAGATCATTGCTGAATCGGGTAAGATGAGAACTAGAATTTGTAGCCCCTAACAATGTTCTGTAGAATGACTTTTCAGTGCGTTAAAAGATTGAAATTGGACAGGCAGGTATTAGAACCACCACAAACAATCATTAATGTATGATCCTTAAATTTCAAAATGAAGAAGCAGTAAATGAGGAAGACTCCCCCAAGAATTTTCAAGCTAATATAAAAATAAACCTTTTTGGTGTAACATAAAATAGAACTTTCACATGTAGGTCAAATGACTTCCTGGATATCTGAATGACCTCTGAACATATTGTATTTCAAAATCTAAGCCTGGGAAAAAGAAGAGCTCTAAATTCATTTAAATATTATAAAACTTTTTTTTTTTGTGGACTCACCCCTTTTAACCATTCATATCTTTATTAAATTTACTTTTTGCTCTTTTTCCCATTTTACCCATTTTCCCTTATTACCCTTTTGATTCTTTTTTCCTTACTACTTACCCATTTTTAATAAAAAAAATTGATCTAAGTTTTATATTTTGGCCCTTTAGACCTTTGACTTTTTAACCTTAAAATATTTATCCCAGGCAAATCCAGGTAATTCACGCAAAAAAGTTCAGATAGTTAAAAAAAAGGATAGAAATTAAAAAGGGAAATCATTAAAAGACTGTAAAAATTAAAAGAGGTAAGGAGTAAATCTAATCCAATTAAAAACGAGGATAAACTGTGAAAATTGTAAAAAGGTTTAAAAAGGTGAAATGGTTGGAAAGGTCTTCGAGGGAAAGAGATTAAAAAAGTGTAAATAGGTTAAACAGTGCAAAAAGACCAAGGAGCATAAAAGGGGGAAAATGGATAAAATAGTAGAAAGTGTCAATGGCAAATAGGCAAATATTTGCTCAAAGAGCAAAAAGGATAAATGATGTAGGAGCGTAAAAATGCAACAAGAGCAAAAATTGCAACAATAACAAAAATGGTTAAAAAGTTAGAAACAACAAATGGTGCAAACAGGGTTAAAATTTTAAAAAGGGCAAACTTTGCAAAAGGGGTCAAAAGAGTAAACTGGGTAAGAGCGGTAGCCTAAAATTATTAAAATAAATTATAAAAAATAAATAATAGTATTTATTTTTTATCCTTTTTGTCCTTTTGTACCATTTCCCCTCAATTAATACACTTTTATACCCCCTTGGTGCCCTTTTTATCGTTTAAATTACCGTTTAACTTACTGTTTAATGTGCACAAGTGGTATAAGGTGCAGTGCTAAGTAAAACAAACATAAACTTACAATTTTAATTAATTATAAGATTTATTTTTTACTTTTGCTGTCCTTTTTTAAATCTTTTTACTATTCTCACCATACGCTATTTCTCCCAGGCAAGCCGGGTACTGACTACATGCTATTAGGGTTAGCAAAAAAAAAAGTAAAAAAACAACTACTTAATAGTGAAACTGGAACCAATGTGTTGAGAAGCGATACATGAATGTTAAGCGGGTCTGCACCATTTAGTAATAAAAATAAGATTTTCACCATAAAACCTCTTACAATATTGAACCGATTCTAACTGTTGAGGTATTTTTTTTTTATCTAGACATATAGATTTGAAGCTAATGGTGATAATTTTAAGAATTATAATTAGAAAAAAGCTAGCTATTGCTTTATATACTATTCAAAAACTTTCTGATACACACACACACACACACATATATATATATATATATATATAAAGAGTTGCAAACTTCTTTTTGAACACACTTTTCAAAGATTTGACAATTAGTTGCAAATCTGCATGTCGGGAAGAAAAGATTAAGAACGCAACGGTTAGAATTGGTTCTGAAATGTAGAAAAAGAAATTTCATGATTAAATATTATTTGTAGGAAGTAAAGAGTAAAATAAATGTACCTATTCATGGAATATTTCAGCTTTATCAGCTACATTTGTCTTGAAATCTATTGTTTATTCATATTTTTTATTTTTTGTGAGATCTTTGCATACTTTTAACACCAATTAGTTTTCTTACAATATACAATTTAGATTTTTGAAATTTAGGGGTTAGAGATTTAAACTGCTATGCCAACTTATCTAAATTTCATTCGAAGCAGTAGTGCAGTAATTACATATACCTGCATTTGATTGACCTCATTATAAAATATGCAGCAATATAGTTATCTTTATATCTGTATTTGCTAACTGTTATACTTTCATTCTTATTCACACCTTTTTACATTTATTTGATTATGGTTTATATGTTTTTTCAAGGTCCTGATGTAGATGGTCTCTAAATGGGATAGCTTAGAACTGTTGAGGGTGATTGAGGAATTAATTTTCAAATCCCAGTCGAGGACTTCAAGAAGAGCTTCTTTAAGAATATTAAGTTTGCTTTGAAGGTTTTAATTATCAGGAACTCCCAGGTGCTAATAAACCTAGCATGTTAAGTGTTCTTACCAATAACATGGCATTTAGTAAAACTAAAACTCAAATGTTGACCAAATAAAAACTTTTTTTTTTTTTTTTTGCTTTTCAATTGGAAAACATCTGGAAAATAGAAAATTCTACACATTTTATAAAATGTCGTTGGTAGTTAAAAACTGTCAATGTGTACGACGTCTTTATTTATGTGGTTTAAATTTAAGTAATAACAGACATTATTTCTTGGAGTTATTTTGAATGTCACAATCAAGAAAGTAGCTCATCACAATCGCTTGGATATTGATATAAGATATATTAGTATGTTTAATTTCAACAAGACTTCTCACATTAATGAAATAAAACACAGACAATATTGTTGTGATGTACTCAAATAATATCCAATAGCATAGTATAATAATTATTAACCAATATCAATTAATTTGTAAAATTAATAATCATAAAATTAAGCTCTCAAAGAATACTAACTATATATATTTGATCTTTTGATTTTACATATCTTTTAAAAGCAAAATCATGAAAACAAATTTAACAAGAATCTACACAACTTAAATATTAATATATTTTAAAAAAGAAATTCCTTAAGAAATAAGTCACATCCCATTGATTACAAAAATTTCTAAAACTATCAAAACTACTCTTAGTTTTTGTAGAATAATCCCCAAATATTTATAAAAAAAAATTACTTGATGGCCTCAAGTTTGGCTTAAATATATTATAAAATTGTCTATTGATTTTATTAAAACTATACTATCACAAAAAAATAAGGTGATACCAATCAAAACCCATTTCACAATTTTATTTAAGATGTTTGTGTAGCCTGCTGTCTTTTTTTTTATAAATACTTCAATATAATAATAATTGTATATTGAAAAATTATTTCTTTATATTTTATGCTATCAATTTATTTTAAATTTCATAATTCTGATGTTTATCAAGTACTGAGAGCATTCATGTTTATTGGAATGATTGTAAACTTCAGTAATAATTTTACTTATTTGGGTATTGTAGCCTTAAAATAGTAACTTAAATTGCATGTTTAGTGAAAATCTAGGCATTTTACTTATTCCATTTTTAAATGAAAAGTTTATTATTTTACATGTACAAAACACTATTTAGAGCTATAACTAATTATGGATATAACAAATATTAAATTAATAATCAGTTTAAATCAGTTAGACGTTATTATATTTTGTAGTAAATAGTGTAGTCTACAGTTTATACAGAAAATGGTTAGCATTAATTTGTGTTAGTAAACGTGCCATACCATAAAGCATGGTAGATTATAATTATTTATAAATAAATACTTTAATTTAGTTCAAATTAAATTTATGACATGAACCATTAATTCCTGTCCTGTAAACCTCAAATGTTATGAATTATTATTTTTTGTAGCTATGCCGAATGTGAAGTTGTGCAGAGGTATGGAATATTAGTTTCTTATGCTTGATCCATTTTATAGAGTTTTATTGTACACATTTAGATTTTACATGTTGTGTATTACTTTTCATTTATATTTGTATTTCATGAAATACATCCAATTTCCTAAACTAAATAGATAACAACTTGTAAATACCTCACTTTGGTGGTAAATCCTATTAAAAAAAGGCCCGATCATCTGAAATGAGGAATTATTGAATTTTATTAATATGTTTTTGGAAACTTAGTTTTCAGATAAATTGATGCGTTGAGTAAAATATGTAATATTTATTTTTTATATTTTATTATCTAAACATGCAATATTATGCTGCATGCAAATCCTTATATATTTGTAGTGTTTATTATATAGTTAATTTATTACTTCAAATTGGCTAAATATTAAAGATGGCTTATAGTTTATATTTTGTCTACACACCCTAACACAGTAAAAGTACCCCAAAACACCCTAAACGTACTAAAAGTATCTTATACTAAACAATAAATTTTTGATGTGTAATATATTAGATCTCTGGTTCTTTTAATACACTGAACTAAATTAATTTTAATCCTGAATAAACAGTACATTCTCAAATTCTGAATGATAGAATGAATACATGTGCATTAAAGATGTTGAAGATTTATAAACATTACAAATTTACTAAATGAGCTTATCCTCTTTATTCATATTCTTATACAAAATAAAACCACAATGTATTTCTACACATATTTTTGTTTTTAAAGAAGAGGTTAACATTAAATGTTTGAATAGCTAGGATTTGACAATATCAACTAAACTAACTTAATTACATTAATTACTTAGGTACATTTAGAGGAGAAATTTCTTGATTTCCATTATCTAACAAATTTGGTTTTCTCTTTCAACAATGACTGGGTTTGTTTATGAGGGATCGGCGGTATGCCATGTAACAATATTTCCTTGTTGTATCCGAGAGCACAATGGAACTTAACATCACCAATAACAATCTCCAGGAAATTGAGTTAAAATCACATTTAGTTAAAGTAGTAAATGAATGGCTTTGTATTGATAAAAGTCTCATTAGCGATGGTAGCCCAGATTTGTTAGGTACTTGGATAACCAAATGCATCAGTGTGTGCAACTTATTGTTTAAATAATGCCATTGTTCTCTGTGGAGTGGAAATACATTGATTACTGTACCTAAGAGAAACAAGTTTAAAAAAAATCAATTTTCTTTAATATACAGGGTGCGGCAGAAATATATGATGGTTTTACAAGTGTAATAACTTTTGTATTTTTGAACAAAAAATTGTTTACATTTTGTCGTTAAATATTTTGTCATTGTTATTTACACCATGAAACAATTTTTAGAATACAAGTGAGGTATGGAAAATAATGTCTTGCAAATGTAATTCATTTTCATTCACACATTGCTGAAGTCTTGCTCTGTACTTGGATTTGCATTTCCACCCGTACAAAATAGTGCTTACTCAAGAGTTACAACCTCATGACCATGTGACATGACTTGCGTTTGCTTCAACGATGTTGGAAACTATGACTGATGACACTATCCGAATCATGTCTGATGAAGCCCATTTTCATTTCTCGGGTTTCGTTAATAAACAGAACTGTCGGTATTGGTCTGCAGCAAACCCAAGAGTAATTCATGAGCATCCACTTCACCCGCAACGAGTAACAGTATAGTGTGGGATGACACATCGTGAGGTCATTGGCCAATATTTCTTCGAACAGGATGGTGCTACGGTGAATTCTGATCGCTATGTTTTGATGTTAAGAAACTTCCTCAGACCTCAAATAGGAAGAATGCAACTGAACAATGCACAAATGTGGTTCCAGCAGGACGGGGTAACCCCCCATATATAACAGGTATTCCATGGCAGTGCCTTGAGACATATTCCCACAATGCTTAATTTCACTTTTCGAGATATCCCATGGCCATGACGGTCACTTGATCTTTCGGCATGTGACTACTTTGTGTGGGTTTATCTGAAGTCGAAAGTTTTCATTGATAACCTACGCACTTTGGAAGAACTCAAGGTTGCTATCAAATGTGAAATTAGGGCAATACCGAAAAACATGCTTCGTGATATCATGACTAACTTCAGAGCAAGACTTCAGCAATGTGTGAATGAAAATTGAGGACATTTGCAAAACGTTATTTTCCATACCTAACTTGTGTTATAAAAATTGTTTCACGGTGTAGAAATAACAAAGGCAGCATATGCTGAATTTAATGACAAAATGTAAACAACTCTTTGTTTGAAAATACAAAAGTTATTACATTATTATTATTATTAGCACCGCGTCTTACTACCAGTTCGGGTTATACGCACTTACGCTAATATGTAATGGTAGGGTGATTGTGAGATGAAATGAAGGACCTACAGTTTAACGTGGAATCCGAACCACGGTGGAGACCTGGCATTCCTCACATTCACAAGATGTCTTGTCAAAGGTGAAGGAAGGGTTTGATAATCAAAAGTTATTACACTTGCAAAATCATCACATATTTTTGCCGCACACTGTATTATATCAAGACTTTAATTTTTTTTTTCTTTCTTTTTTTGTCAAGCTTGGCTTGTGGGGTACGACTAAAGAATTTAAGAAGCATCTACTTTGTTTTAAAAATGCATTCAGGGTTCACGTTTCTAAAAAAAAATTATATTCTAGATGGATTCATAAATTAATTAGATATCTAGTTATTAAAATACAACAGAATAGTAATAAAAACTTTCACAATAAACAATAAAAAATTGGATGCCCTTGACAATTGCATTATGGTGTCTTTTAATGGTGTTTCTAAATCTCCTATCTAGACATAATGTTTATTCTATTTTTGTGTTTATTCTCACCATTGTATTTGAAGGGTTTATAGACATAAAATAAATAGGCAATGGGGTTGTTCATTTAAAATAAGATGGTTGCAACAAATGTTATATTACTTCAATTAATTTGAAATTTAGATGGGGTGAGATTCAAGGCAAAATAACTTTGAACAATTGATCATTTCTTATATTAGAATGAAAAATGATTTAAACAATGAAATAGATCAAATATATACAGGAAGTTCAGAAACTCATAGCCCAACTGGACATATAGCTTTTTTGAACCAAAAGTAATACAAAAACTCTTTTGCATTTAAATCCGGGAAACTATGCTAATATAATTAAATTGTCTTAAAGTTTTGATGTACATCACCGGGAGAGCAAAGCCATCAAGCATGCATGTACAACAGGTTACATAGGAGTTAGGAGTACAGCACTGCACATGTAATAATGTCAAGCACTTTCTGTGATTTAGGACCGTAAATAATGACCCTTAGAAAATAATCACATTTCTAGATGGACTGGTGTGTTGTTTACTATTAATTGTGGTATGTTCTGCTGCTCTTTTTCAAGATGTCGAGGTGTGTAATGCCGCGCGCCTAGCTTCTATTTAACCTGTTGTACACACATTCTAGAACAGCTTTGTTTTCTCAGTGCTGTACGCCAAAACTTTGAACACAATGTATTAGTAATAGCAAAGTTTTCTGGATGTAAGTCCATAGGCATTTTGTATTACTTTTGGTTCAAACAAACTATATGTGTAAAATGAGCTATGAGTTTCCGAACATTCTGTAATTAATAAAATCATCAATAGTTTGCAAGAAGTGTGATAGTGATAGTCATTACTAAAATAAAATCCCACCTTTATTCATCATTAAGGCTACACAAAACTACACTGAAATGTCACAGCGCATATTTGGAAACATATTCAGAGGCTGAATAGCGTGAGTGTAGAAAGGTGAGGTTCAGGGGGGTTAGAACTCCCCTTGGAATTTATGAAATCCTTAAAATATGGGATTCTTCCATATATAGGTATAAAAGTTTAATCAAGCAATGGCTCTTAGTATATTATTAACATCAAACACGCAAAGCTTTGGCTGGAAACTCTACAAGGGTGTTGTATCAAGGACAACAAATTCTATTAAACATTATAATTTTTAAAATTAAATTTTCAATTTTTAAAATTTTTATTCATTTAATGTATTAGCAGGTCTCGAATTTTAATTACTAAAAAAGATATTCAAAAATATTACTTATAAAATAACCTTCGGATTCAGGGGGTAATGAATGAAACAATGAAATTCATCAAATTTCGAGTTCGATTTTTTTTGATGATCACAATACTTTCTCTACCTGTATGATAGCGAGAAAGTAAAAATAGATATATAGTGAAAACCTCTAGGCCAACCTACTATATTTGTATTTTAAAAATTATTTTGAAAATGTAATAGTATATTTATACTACAATCGAATTCACAATTGATTTTTTTTTACCCAGATAAAATCAAAACATTTAAAATTCATTGGAGATTGATCTCATGAGCTTTGACGCCATAAATAAACATGCTACCCAATGACCTTAAGTATATTAAGTTGACTATGTTAAATTTATATTTGTAAAATCTGAGGAAATTTTGAAACAAACTTGTTTCCAAACAAATTGAAGATGGTCTTTATCAGAGGTGTAGTCGTCAACAAGTTTATAAGTAAAATAAAAACTTTTTGGTTAAGCTACTGTTAAATAACTTTCACCATTTTTGTTTTCATCCAAATGCATTTCATTACTAAATTAATGTATGAGAGGTGTTCTCTCTGTATTTCCAAGTAATGTAGTCCCAAAATAAGAAAGTACTTTGTAAATGTACACAATTATTTCACAAATTTGAAATAATGTATGTATCTTAAATAATATTATCTACACTCTCAAAGGCATTGAATCAATCTTTAAATGACCTGAGCTGCTTGACAGTATGGGATATCTTTCATTTGAGAATGTACCTCTCCACTACATTCTGTAATTGTGTGTAATGCACATAATGGCCTTAAATCACTCATATGTGCATAACACTTTGTCTAGTTCACATTAATGGGCATGCAGTCCAAGGTGTCGACCTCATCTGTTCTTATTTGCCAGTCATGGGGAGGTCAAGGCTCAAATCCAGGCCAGGTGTATTGTGGGTAATTTTTTCATAAATAAAGTTTCACTTTCCCTCCGATCAAGTGTTAGTACTTTTCCTACAAAGCTCTACCTTCCTCATCCCTACATCAATAGTGTAAATATGTGGATAGCCCAAATGGTTAATAAGACTGGATACACAAAAACAAATTTCACTTGGCTCTGTAAACTTTATCTTGGAACTTAGAACCATATTAATTATTAAAATTACATGCAGATTGAAAGGATTATTGATAAATGTCCATAATGAATAACCTAATTGTTTTTATGCATCCCCAATCATACTAAGCATAAGCAAGATATGCATGCTGAAATAGGCTGGTCATGTAGCATATATGAGTATGACAGGCTCATACACAAACATAGTTGGGATACCTTAAGGTGGCTTTTGACTTGTGACAGAGCACTTTAATGTAACACGAATATTAATTAGTGATTGCAGTCCAACGAGTAACTGGCCGAGATGCTCAATGCGAGTGACCATCCTCCAGCCAACTGTCATTTTATTCACGAATTGACTCAAGCACATCATGCGTATTTTGTTTTACACTTTTACCTGTATTTAAAGCCTAAATCTGGCGACTGACTTGAGGTGAGCTATTGTAATGTTGTAAAGCTTGCTACGAGCATTACATTAAAAAACTCGGCTCAAGTCAAACGCTGCCTCAAAGCTACATCCAAACATTCGAGCCGAGCCCCGAATATTCCTGAAAGCCATATTTTGCTTCAGAAAGTAATATGATTCGGTGGGAGATAAAAGCAACAAACAGCGAAAAATTAAAATTGGCTTCTGTGGTATATATTCATTAACACTTTTCAACAAAGAAAAAAGAGACAGGAGAGACGATGGTGGAAAACTCATTGTAAATAATGCAAGTGGAATATATTGTAAATAGTTTGCTTTGCAACCATAAATTTCAAGAATTTAGTGGTTGACACAAAAACTTTACTCAAATGCTACCAAGTGATTTTGAGCATTTAATTAATTTGATTGGGCTAAGATGCAAAAAAACTAGTTCATATTTAAGAGAAACCATAAGTATACAGGAAAAACTCGCAATAACATTATATTTCCTAGCAACCGGAGACTAGTGTACCAGTCTGCAATACCTATTTATGATCTATAAGCCGGGGGTTCTTAAACTGGGGTTCATGTATTGGCTAAAGGAGGTCCATGAACCAGGAGCATAAAATAACATACAATTGCAGTAGTTTCCATGTTATAACATCTATAATAGTTTGCCATTGATGAGATATACTAAAAACCTACCTTGCCAATATTGTGGTCTCAGTAGTTGATTACAGCCATACATTTGGACTCACCAGCTGAGTTATTTGTTTTACCTGTGGAGCTCTGAATCCGTTTGCTACTACATATCTCAGTGTGATAGTGTTTTCACACTTATTGCCATCAAAACCAAAAATCAAAATAGATCGGACAACAAATTTGACATGTGCGTTGCACTGTCAAAGAAGACTCCACAATTCTTATTGTATGAAAATGGAAATTGAGAAAAACAAATCATTTGAAAGATTGTTATTATATTATGTCCATGTGAGTAAAATCAATTTTGACTGCAATTAAGTAAGTTTTGTTCAAAACTTTGTTATAAGAGTAAATTTATGTGTATTTTTTATGGAGAAGCGGCCATGGCCTTTGTCAGATTACACAGGTCTGCAATGGAAAAATTGTTTAAAGACTAATCACTGATTATAATAGATTTTTGGGCGCTGATTTCAGTAAAAATAGTTTAAGATAATTAAAACATGTAGCATTGTTGCACAAACTCAAATTTTCGATTTCAATATCCACCAATTGACTGCGTTAAGCTTCTAAGAATCTTTTATTATTATATTTATTTTAGACCATTTTATTTTTATTATTAAATTCATCAAGGTTTATTATAATAAAGAGTACCTAAAGAGAGGGGGGCGATTTATTTGGGAATTGACTCCTGGTACGTCTTTCTCAAGGTTCAGAAACAGAGGAAAAATTTATTACATACTTTTCTCAAGATGATGACCTGGTTTACCATAGCAATGTTCCTGGACTGATGGTGATATTTGACTTACAGTATGATGTAAACAAGTGGAAGCCCTCTATCGACTCGTCAAAAAGAAGCCTCAAAGCAGTACTTCTCCATAATGGTAGTAGATATGCTTTAGTACCAGTAGGAAATTGTACCTAAAAGAATGCTACAAGAATTTAGCCTTAATTCTCACCAAAGTGAAATACAAGGATTATGGATGGACCATATATCACAATTTTAAAGTACTTCCTATGCTTCTTGGATATCAGGGAGGATACACTAATTACCCCTGTTTCTTGTGTGAATGGGATAGCTGGGATAAAAGGCAAAATTGGATCAAAAAGGCGTGGCCAGGTAGATATGCTTTAGAACCTGGAAGCCAAAATGAAGTACAGCTGTCTTTGGTTGATTCAAGGAAAGACCTCCTGCCTCCCCTTCATATTAGGCTTGGTTTGATGAAACCATTTGTAAAGTCTCTGTCAAAAGGAGAGTGTTTTAAATACTTGAGTGACAAGTTTTCAGGACTGTCGAAAGCGAAACTGAAAGGTGATTTTGTTGGTCCAGATATTCTGAAACTTGTGAAAGATGTACTCTTTGAAACAAAAATGGATATTTTAGAAAAAAGCTTAGTTAAACTTTTAAAGAAGTTGTAGCAAAATATCTTGAAAACGACAAGGACCCCAACTTCAAGTGTAGTGAGGAAACTATGATCATAAAATTCAAGGACTTGGGCTGTTGTTTGAGCTTGAAAGTGCACTTCCTGAATTCTCATTTGGACTACTTTCCCGAAAATTTGAAGCTGTGAGTGAAGAGCAGGGGGAAAGATTCCATCAAGACATTAAGGAGATGGAACACAAAGACCAGGGTAGAGGGAATATAAACGTGATAGCAGACTACTTTTGGATGCTGTAGAGAAAAGAGCCAAAAGCTCTATACAAGATTAAAAATTTGAAAAGGAGCTTTGAGGGCAAAGGAAAAAGGGAGTGAAAGGACTTGTAAATCCAAATAAGTGTTGAGAATGGTTTTCCATCAACAATTTTCTAAATAAAACCATTATTTAATTTTTCAAATATAAATAAGTTTTAACCAGTAAACGTATTAATAAATTTCAAATAGCCAAAGCTATTATTAATTCTTTTAGTGAGGATTACTCCGTCTATATATAATATTCTGAAAATTGAAAAATGATACCTGGACACGGGAATCGAACCCGGGAATCGAACCCGGGACCTTTGGTTTAGTACGCCAATGCTCTTACCACTGAGCTATCCAGGATTCGTCCCGTGCCCATGGTCATTTTTCACTCATATTTTAAGGCAGAGTCTACGATGGACGTGCAGAAATCATCGGCTACAAATGTGTGGTTTTATTAAGCTAACGCAGCTACCTTCAACTCGGTAGTTGGCTTATTGCTGCCACTTGTACAATAATAATAATTGTAAGGGATAACCAGTGGTGGCAGAATCTATGATTGGAATTTCAGGGGGGTAATAATTTTCGCCCCCTCTAGAATTATTAAAATGGCATCCAATTGTCAAAAGTTTGCCAGGGTTGAGACCCCCGGGGGAAGGGGGAAAAGTCCTTCAAAATCTCTTTTTGGTTAATTGAACTCCTTCCTACACAGCTAAGGTTTTCTGCTGCCAATAACCACACATGGATAATTTTAGAGATTATTTAGTTTTCTCTAATAAAGTTAAGGTTTTAGAAATTTGAGCTTGGAGAAAAGGTTAAGTCATCCCTGCTTCCGAGTTCAGAATCGTACAATTTTCAAAAAAGAGGTATTTCCAACTTGATCAAATTCATTGAAGCCCTAGGCTCTTATATATAACTATAAGCTCTTTGAGGGTTTATAACTGGACCTCCCTACCACTTATCCTATCCCACCCTTTCATTCCTCTTTCTTCATGTTCAACATGTTTTTGGAACTACCATTAGAATAGATTAAAGTTGAAGGTTTTCATTGTTTTCTAATCTCAAATTCTTAACCTCGTCCACAGATCTCCCCGCATTCACTAATACTTGCTATTTTCTTTGTAAATATTTTGTTATAATCTACCCAAGTTTATTGCCTAAATAATGAACACAATCACACACTATTTTTAAAACTATACTTAAATATTTTGATACCTAAACACTCTTTATTTTCTTGTTTTGTTTAAAAGGGCAGTACTCATTTTGATTGTCAATTTTCATGGGGGGTTTGAAACTGCAATCTACTCATCAATGCTACGGTCTTGGGTTTATTAATTTCAACTATACAAAGTATTCTAAATACATAATTACGCCAATCACCACTTGCCTGATTCAACAGAACATATCATATTTAATTTACTACTAATCACTATACCTTCTCTTGAGAGGAATCAGGACAAAGCTAATCTAATATCCAATTTTGTCTCATACTAGTATGCAAATGAAATGTTTGGGTGGCCGTATGGTCTAACGCACTACTCTCGCATTATAATAGACTGCCGATGATGGGGGAGACAGAGATTTGGATCTCATTCAGATGTACTGAGGGTGGTTTTTCCCTCTCCCTCCTCACAATTGTGGCTACACTTCCTATAAATATAACCTTCCTCATTCCTAAAACCCATAGTGTAACTAGAACTAGTACATAAGCAGATAACTCAAACGGGTAGTAAAATGTGGTGCTGAAAAAAAATTCATACTAAATGAAAGCATTTTTAATTATCAAAGAAAAAATATTTTTTTGAATAAGACCTGCCAAAATTATTAATTTTTTTGTAATAAAATTAACTGATCCTTACTTCAGGATATATATGACATTCTTTTCAACTTCACTCTAACTATGCTTTTTGTATATTTCAAACAAAGCAGCAAGAAAAATCTCCGAATAAGTATAAAATTAAACGTCAGCAAGGAATTTGAATAACAGCTCAAATGTAATCTATAAATTCTTAATTAATAAAAGTATTTTTAGTTATGTTATCTGTTAAAATATAATTTATAGCCTTGAATTTGATACACTTTTATTTATTGTCATTTTACTCAAACTCGATAAAGAATTGACCATTTTAGCATCAATTACATCCATTTAACAGGAACAACTATGGTTTATTTAATTTAAAATTGTGTTACGGTGTACTGAAAAAATTTTCATATATAAAAACAAAATTCTTTAACTTTAAATAAAGTAAGCAGTCATTTTCATTGATTAAATCATTTTGTTTATGACATAATTTTATATTTTATATCAACGCCTACCTAAATTAGTGGTGCAAAGTGTAAATATTTACTCTGTTGATAGATTTTATTTCTGGTGTTGAGTAGGTCGACTGGATGCACCGTGGATATTTTAAAATGGGTTTTCTCTATACCTACCAACAATTGTGGGTAAACGTCCTCTAAATGTCATTTTTACATTTTTGGCCAACCTTAAATCCTAAAATTTTGTTTTAAGATAAACATAATTTTATATGACCTGATTTTTGACTTGTGGTTTACTATCCAACATATAAAATATTAAAGAGATTTAATGTATAATTTTTATATTACCACAGTTGAAGCTATATTTTTCTAAGCCCAGCTAAAGTGTATAATTAACTACTATTTTCCTCACTTAAATATGTCTATATTTGAGTTTAGATATTTTACACATTAACTTTTGAATCTTACACAAATCTTCAAGAACAGTGTAAGATTGATGGGTGTCTGATAGGGTGGATATTGTTTGAGTTGGATTCTATTTTTAAATCCATGTTGACTGAGCGTTTCTGTTTTTTTGTTTGTTTTTTATTGCACAAGGCACAAGAACATGTTAGGTTTGGATGGGATAAAACAGGTGCGAAATTGTTGCTAACATTGTTTATTGTTTGAGAAAATTTCTAAAAAAAATTTGTGTTTTCAACCCCATTAAGCTTTTGAACATTATGCGTCTCTGGAAGCTACAATGTTTTCACAGTAGTTAGTCAGTATCTCAAGTTTAAAATAAAGCAGGTTTTTCACTATTCACAGTAATACTCTTATTTCTAAAGAAATATTACACGCATAATCAAGTATATAGTTTATATAAAATATTCGTAGCTTATTTTGACTTGTATAACTCAAGAAAACAAAATATTATGCTGAACCAATTATTAAATGTACTAACATAATTTTTTATTTGTCTCAATAAACATAGTGTTTTAATGGAAATAAAAATAACTCTCACAGTAGAATAAACTGCCTATGATATGGAGATCAAAGTTCGAATCTCAGTTGGGTGCACTGAGGGTGGTCTTTCCAAAATGGTGTTGTACTCTGCTTCTATGCAAATTTGGGTACACGTCCTATAAATATAACCTCCCTAATCCTTAAAACTATTAGTATAATTAGTACATAGGTGTATAACTCAAACGGGTAGTAGGACGCGGTACCAAAATGAAGAAATAAAAACAAGATATTTGCGACCATAGAAAACCTTCTATAGAGAATATTAATAGCTTGTAACAAACTACCCAATACAGTATTTGAATTATATAAAGTCTTTAAGTGCACAATGTTCCTGCGTCACTTGCGCCAACATAGTCTACATCAGCTGAAGCTTGCTAATTATTATGTTTTTTTCTTATATCTATTCTTAAAATGTAATTGCTAGATATTTTTGCTATTAAAAGTAATTTTAATTATGAATTTATGTTAAAGTAGGCGAATCAAGTTGTATCTGCAAGATGCAGAGTATTTGGGTCCCCATGCAAAAGATAAATTTATACTAGATTTATTTTACCAATAATAATTGTTTATTTAATAAATAGAAAATATTGAATAAATCATTATTGTTGATATAATTATGATCGTTTTTAGACTCAATCATCAATAAAATAACAATAGTTATCAAAATTATTTTGGATTTTGTTAAAACATTCTATTTCCATTCAAAAAAAAAATCTCCAAAACTGAATATTGTTTTTTCACCTGATCATAAGACATTCTCTATACAAAATAAGCATCTGATTAAATGTTATCAGCGATGGAACGCTCAAATCCTCGATTCCTTGAATCCCTTGAATCCGAGGGTAATCGAGATATTCAAGATTCAAAAAAATTTCAAAAAGTATCTCAAATACATTATGAAGATATTAACTTCAAATAACAATTTCAAGCAAATTAATTAAAGGAAACATATCAACATGTGTAGTTAGGACATTAACAAAATCACAAAAAGTGGCATAATTGTACTAATAATTTATTAATAAAGTTTTCTCTTTGTTGTTTATTACATAAAAAACACGACAAAAATAATATAATTTGTCAGTGGCACCATTACTTAAACAACGTTTTTTAAATTAAATAAAAATAATGAGGGTGGATTTTTTCCTAAATTATTTGCCAGTATCAACTAGCCCAAATTGGGGTAAATTTTCTCTAAATTCTGCCATACTCATCTTTATCCCTTAAGTATTACTAAAATTTGTATATTCCATACGGGTAGTAATACTCTATGGAAAAAAAGTTCCTTTAATTTTATTGCTTAATGGTATTAAATCACCCAGAGACATTTAACACCAATCATAAATTTAAATATCAGTGATGTTTACATTTCTTTCACGCACTTGATTCTGAAATAGTTTCATATTTCAACAATTCAATGATATGCTTTCAGATCCAAAGTAAATACACCATAATTTACCTATATTTCACTAAGACCTTTTAATTCAGAGTGTGAGAAGGTGTTATTTGAAGTAAAACCTGTTACAAATCATTTTTAATAAACATACACTTTGCTATTATGAATGTTGTTTTATTTTTACCACACTACCCCATCCAAAAAATGTGCAAGCTAATTTTATAAACCTACTTTCCTAGGCATGGAAATGCAGTTTTTAATACAGTAGGCTGCCTAAAGAATCGACCAAAGCTTAGCACTCATTTCTATTTCAGCTTTTGGCATGACTTTTTATCAATTATAATTTATTATTAATATGTTTTAAGAATGTTTGATATTTTGCGACTATGCTATGCTAGCAGATGTACCAATAAACAAACTGCTTTATGTGATATATACATTATATTTTATATGTGTGACTACAGAGTATATTAATTATGAAATTGGAAAGTTCTACAATATTTAAGCTACATGTGCTGGTGTTTTAAAAATGTTTCTCAAGTGTTTATCTCTTTTATTTCTTGTATGAGCTGTATATTTGCCGTAGTATTATAAATTTATTTTCAATTTCTATTATTACATCTATGAATAACCAAAATACGGTATATATATATATATATATAGGTTTTTCATATATATATATATAAATAAATACATATATACAGTTGAACTTTGTAATAGCGTTATCGAAGGGGCCAAACAAATGTTGACGTTACAGCTGAGTGACATTATAAAAGAGGTACTAGCAGAACACTTTTAAATAGCTTGTAAGGAAGGGCATTTCTCAAATTTCAAATTGCATTTAATTTATAGGTGAAGAATATTAAAAAATATGTACTGTACTCACATAACTTACATTTAGGCCTGTTCCTCGTAGTAAACTGTAATTTTCTTTTGGAATCACCCGCCTTGGTGGCGTAGTTGACTAATGCGCTAGTCGTGTTGAGCTCGAACGCGAAACATGCATATTATAACAATGCAATATATTCAGATTCATCAATAAATCCTTTATCTGATCTTTGTTCACATGCATTAACCATTAAGAGAGATAAATGACAATATAATAAAGTATGTCATTGTTAAATTATTGGTCATACCCAAGAATTTATAAAATAAACTATAGGAAGTTATGTTTTAATATTTAAACATCTTAAAATCAAATTAAAATAAACAGTACATTTAGTACTTTTAAAAAGTTCGCAATATTAGATAATAATGTTGATTTTTTTTATGTCTTGTAGACATCTTGTGAATGTGAGGAATGCCAGGCCTCCACCGTGGTTCGGATTCCACGTTAAACTGTAGGTCTTTCATTTCATCTCACAATCACCCTACCATTTCACATTAGCGTAAGTGCGTATAACCCGAACGGGTAGTAAGACGCGGTACCAGAAGGCAAATAAATTGGGAGAGAATTAAAACAAAGGTGTGCGAACAATAGGCATATAAAACCCCAAAGTTCAGATGGTGATGGATAATAAAGATGTTCTTACGATTTTGGAAAGATGTATAAAAAAACTGCACAAGGGAAATAGATCAGGTAACCTGGAAATAGAAGCAGAAGATGAGGTGGAGGAAGACGAAAAAATACCCAGCATTTTAAAAAGTGATGTGGAAAAAGTCATAAATGAGTTGTGAGGGGAGATGGCGACATACTAGCTGACCTTCTGAAGCAACTAGGAAGCAATGGCTTCGACATAACTTATAAATAGAATCTACAAAACAGGAGAATGGCCCAAGAACGTTCTTGACATAACCATGGTGGCTCTAAAGAAGAAATAAGCCAAGAAATGCAGCAACCACAGGATCATCAGCCTCATTTCACGTTTGGGGAAAATTGTGGCAAGAATACTCAAAAGGCGACTGGAGCCGAAAATATAATGTTTGATATAAGAAGACCATTTTTTATTCAGAAAAGGAAAAGTAACCAAACATGCCATCAGTATACTGAGAATAATTTCAGAGAGAGTGCTGAAAGTCAAGGAAGAGGTCTACATTGGTTTCATTGACTGGCAAAAGGTATTCGATAGAGTGAAGGGGAAGAAACTTATGGAAGTACTCAAGAAGGTCGCCATCAACTAGAGGGACAGAAGGCTGATAGTAAACCTTTACATAGGACATCGAGTGAAGGGGAGGCTGGAGGTTGGAGAGACCCACACCATAGGGATAGAAAGACGGGTGAGGCAGGGATGCTGTTTGTCACTCAGTCTGTTCAACTTGTATGGAGAGTGTCTGGTCAGGGAAGCCCTGGGGGGACGTGGCAATTTCAGGATAGGAAGAGGCAACATCATCACAGTAAAATACGTAGAATATCTAGGATTGCTGGCCAAAAATGAAGAAGAGTGGCAGAAAATGGTGGAGATATGTAGAAGAGATGGCATGGAGATCGACATTGAGAAGTCAAAAGTGATTGTGATTTCAAAAAATTAAAAAAATCCGCTGAAAATCAAAATTGGAAACCAAGAGTTGGAAAACATAGAGCAGTTCAAGTACCTGGAAAGTTTGCGGTCAAAAGATGCATACTGCACCGAGGAAATTAGATCGGGATTGCCATGGCCAAGGAAGCATTCAACAAAGAGAGGTTAATGCTGACCAGCAAGTCGAGTTTGGAACTGAGGAAGAAAGTGGTGATACTACATTTAGAGCATCACACTGTATGGAGCAGAAAATTTAACTCTTAGGAAAATGGAAACGAAATACTTGAAGAGCCTTGAAATGTGGTGCTGGAGAAGACTTGAGAAGGTTAGGTGGACAGGCAGGCTAGGCTGACAAATGAAGAGGTCCTACAAAAAGTAAGAGAGATTCAATTTGGATGTGGTTCTTTGGTACAAAGAAAACTGGATCGGACATATCCTTAGTAGGAATTGTCTTCTGCACATCATAAAAGGCAACATTGAGGGTAAGAGGAAGTTAGGAATGAGGATTCAAATATTGGATAAGATTGAAAGAAAGAAGAACATTCTAGGAGCTGAAGGAGGCAGAGGACAGGGTGCATTGGTGGTCTAAGTTCCTGACAAAAGGAATGGACCTGTCATAAGACAGAACACCCAATAATAATAATAATAATAATAATAATAGCTGTAATAAATGCAAAACCATTGTGAAGTGCATTATGTAACTTTTTTTTTATAGTCTTATTCTTGTACAAACATATTCGAAGTTACATTGGACTAGATGCTTAAAATGTGTATGATCTTATATAAAATGTGTTGGTTAAATATATAAAATTACTATCTAAGCCTCCTGAACAAAATCAGGATACTTTTCAACCCCAAACTTGTAAATTTGATTTGTGTGTACTACATTTTTGACAATGTTTTTAATTTAGCTTTGCTGACCATAATTTGGGAAAAGGTTGACGGGAAAGATAACAAAAATAAACATAAACGGTTAATGCATTACTTTTAATCTTTTCAAAATTGATAAAAAATCTTAAAATAATAGAGTACAAAGAAACACCTACTATACATGTACCTTTTTTTAATTTTGTGGCCTGAATTTCATACAATTAGTGTTTTATATCTGTTCTTATGTTACAGGAGAGCTAATAGCACGGCCTCACAGTGAAGTAAAAGCTTGGACACCACCTACAAACCATCCGCCAGCACCCCAGTCGGCTCCTCCAGAACTATCTGAGCAGCAAACGCAAACTCCCCCTCCGACTGACTCAGGTACTTACGTTTCCCATGCTTGACTCTACCTCTGTAATTAAAAAAAAAATACTCTTTCATCCAAATAATATTAAAACAAATCATTTTGGACGCACTTACAGATAAGATTACAAGTAAAATGAACATGAACAAATCTATTTTCACTTCGACCTTACCCAACAATTCATATCACCTCCCAACAACTTTGTTTATAAAAGGTCGAAGGACTCTTATAAAAGAGAAATGAATATATAATTTTATGGTTGGATTAGTTTTTCGCAAAATAATTTGAAGCAACTTGCAGATTTTTACGTTAGAGCCAATCCTATGATTTTCTTTTTCATGCCGTTGAAATGAACCTCATAAACCATAAAAGTATCACTTCCACAATCTAGGTTGGCACCAAGTATTTTTACAGATATTGGCAGGATCATTTTTATATTACGAAACAAATATTTTTACATTTAATAAAGGTTTTTGTTAATATAGGCCTTAAACTTGATTGAATGTGTGCCACTTAAGCTTCCAAATTTAGAGTATTATATATAAATGCGTCGTAAATAAACTTTTTTTTTCTTTGAAGCTACATTCTTGCTTCCACGTCAACAATTTCAGAATATAACTCTTTTATCCATATTTGTGACTAGAAATTGTCTTCTCAGCATCAAACATGTCATAAAGATAATTAATTATGTTCAATTTAATAGTTGCACTTTTAGAGATCCATCATTACAATTTCACTGTAGTCAATATTCTACTTTTAAAGTGTTAAGAAAAGCAAGGTGTAAGAGACATTTTTTTACTATTTTGTTCCAGTGTCATACACCCATAGTAATAATTAATAGTTTTATCGATTCATCTATGAAGGCAATCGATATCTTGAAAATTCACTGTTTCAAATGTTTTTTTCTATTTATTTAATCTGACAAGACATCTTGTGAATGTGAGGAATGACAGGTCTCCACCGTGGTTCGGATTCCAAGTTAAAATGTAGGTCCTTCATTTCATCTCACAATCACCCTACCATTACACATTAGCGTAAGTGCATATAACCCGAACGGGTAGCAAGATGCAGTGCTAATAATAATAATAATATTTATTTAAGTGCATACATAGCTATAGCATTAAGTAATTTATTTTGTAATATTGAATATTGCTTTTCCACTTAACATGTGGAACAGAGTGATATGGTATGGTGATGCAATAATTTATGTGACCATTTTCTTAAATGCCCTCTCTTCTCTGGCAAAGAACTAAAGACACACTTTAAATTGCTTTCAACATTGTCAATCCAAATATACATACCAGGAATTGCCTATGTACTATCTGATGGTATGTTATATATAGCATAGAAATAAACACTTTAATTTATTTTTCAATTACTTGAAAATGCTTATTGTTTGAATGTCAATCTAGGTTCAGCCATACTTTTATTGCGTGTGCACAGCATATTACATGTTTGGGCTGGCCATTCATAGGAGTAAGGATGGTGGATTTGAAAGGAAATATACCCGCTTTTGTGTGGAGGGAGAATAATAAACCAATTAATAAAACCCACCAGCAGTACATATGACTGGGATCTGAAACCCAGGTCAATCCAGTATATTGCGAGAGTCACGCTGTAGACCATGAGACCACCAAGTTTCAACAATTTTTATTATAACTTTCATAAAACATTTTAAGTGACGAGCAATTTGTAGTAGTAAGTAGTTTGACTTTATATTCTCAATATTGAAATATTGTATTATATTTGATGTATTTACAGTAATTACATAATTAGAAATGCTAAAACTCAAACAAAGCATTTACCAGCTTCAGTGGCAGCATGGTCTAGAGTATACTCTCTCTAACAATAGACTAGACTTGCGATGACGGGAAGCTCGTGCGTGGCTCGATCCCAGTGAGGGAGGGTTTTTCCTAAATAGTTTCTTTCTTACTCTCTCTCTCTCTCTCTCTCTCTCTTTCTCCCCATGCAAATATGAGTACATTTTCTCTAAATTTAACAATTCTCATCCCTAGCCCATTAGCACAGTTAGTAGACCTATATAAACATATAGCCCAAATGAATTGTAAGACGCGTTGCTAAAACATATCATTTAGTTGTCAATAAATTTAATCAGGTCATGTTGTATGCTTAAATATCTCTGTGGAGTTGATGGTAACATTCGTTGACAATATCATATTTGAGGAAGTGTTATTAATAGTGAATATATTTAATTAAAATATTTATTGAGGTGTTTAAATACTGTCAGATTGCTTACAAGAATCCCATTAAGTTATACATAGATTCCAAATTACCTAAAAGTTGATTTTATAAAGTAGTATAGATTGATTTGTACTAATAAAAACCAACTTCAGTGGCCGAAGGGCATCACTCTCGTATTAGATTGCCCGGTGATGACAGGGAGATCGGGGTTCAAATCTCAGTCAGGTCTATTGAGGAAGCTTTTTTTCTAGAGGGTTTCCCACTCTCTTTCAATGCAAATTCGGGTAGATTACCTCGAAAATGCCTCCTTCCTCACTCCTACCCCATTAGAATAATTGTTATATATGTGTATAACGTGAACATTTAGTAAGACTTGGCGATTTAAAAAACTAATAAAACTATTGTTTTAAACTGTTCTTACCTAAACAATTTTTTACAATTTTGTTCCTTTGATATGTTATTATTTTCTGATTAACTAGAATGAAATCGTACCATCTGATTGATTCCTTCAAAACTCTAGGCTGTATGTCACCTGCCCCTGATCCAAATAGTGATGAACGAATTCTTGAAGGTCTCTCTATTGAAGAAATAAAATCACCTCCAGAAAAGAAAACTGTCACCTCGGAATCACCTCCTGCCTCTTCTGTTCCGGAATGTGACAGTTCAGTAGAAGGCACCACTCTTCGATGTTTAGATGATCCATCTTTTGCATTTGATATGAATCAAGGAGCTTTGGATCCTGGTGAAGACCCAGGATACATTATGCAAGGGCCTTATCATGTGTTAGAGGCACCATCAACCTCCCAAGAATCCCTCAACAAAACTATGCCACTTGTATCTCCATCATCTGGACGTTCTTTGGCTTCTGATGTCTTGGAGAAAGCACGCACTAGGTTTGATAAATTTTGGGGTAAAGGAAAAGACTTAAATGATAAAGAAGGGAAAGTATAGGTTGGTGATATAAAAATTTGCTTGAATATCTTTTTACAGTAGCTTTCCCTCCACGTAATTTTGCAAGGGTTTTATTTCAATATACTTAAATGTTTAATTGGGCATCATAGCTTTGAACACATGGGATGTAATTCATGTTATGAATATTTTAATGACAGTTACCTACTTTGTTGCACATAATTATATAATATTGATATTATATTAAATCATTATAAATTATTTAAAATATGCTTTTATAGTGTGAAGCACTGGGCAATTTTTTAATTTGCTTTAATTAAAGAAAACATTTTCTTTTAAATTTAAAGCCAAAAAGTATGGTTCAATCTTTCTTGTTACATGAATTGGATGGTTATTCAAGATTATGATTTATGTTCATCACACAGTGGGAGTTGTTTTAAAGATTGATATTAAGGAAAGGAAAAGTGACATAATAATAAATATAAATCAAATGAAATAATAACTACCTTTTCCATCCAATTACAAGTTGACCTCCAAGTTTTCCAATATAATTTAGGAAAAAGTTCACTAAATGTATTTTTTTTAAGTGAGCTCAATTTTTATCTATGTTTCTCACTAGTGATAAGAAACAGACACGTGTGTACATGCCTATAAAGATTAAAATGAGTGTAGTTCACAATCATATCTAATTCACCAAATACAATAGAGGTACTTATGCTTAGCGCCTCCCTCTCCCCCCTCCCCCCACTGAACCACTTAGTAAATATCAGTAGCCTCAACTGCCCTTGTATCTATTTTGAATAGTGTTATATTTCTTTGATTGTACTGCATTGGACTAAAAGTATCATATTACTTTGCTAACATTTAATAAATATAACACAGACGTTTTATGAAAATTATTTTACTATGAACAATAGTTTTTAACTTCACATTAAAAAGGCAAACCGTTTTGGTTGTTCAAGCAAATGGTTTATATAGCAACAAAATTAAAAATTTACCAAGATATAAGATAAACTTTCTCAGAAAACTTTAACTAACTAGCGTTTTTATTAACAACTATTAAATATTTGCTTGTGGTGAAAAATAAACTATATACATTGTTTTGAATATGAATAATCGGCCAAAATGTTCTACTATCACTTCAATCATAAAGCTAGTTTCTTTTTTTTTTCAAATGAGAGATAATTATCTTTTACTTTCATTGTACTAATAAGTACGTACTAAGGCATTTTATGCTTGTTATAACAACTTATCATAAATGTGTTAGAAAGCAAATAAAAAATCTAAGGTAAATTATATGTTTTATAAAATTCTCCAAAATTTACACTCACCATTCCAAATTGGCTGTTAAAAGATACAAAATAAAAGATAACAAACATAACTTTTTGTTTAGAAAACTGGAGCTACATCTTAATCATTGATTTAGACATGAAGAAGATTTTAAACTTACCAATAATTCATTTTTTCAGTAAAGTTTCACATTAATTTAAACTTAATGTGGATATATATGAATATTGTATCGTCGAGAGAATTTTACTGGAATAAAATAAAGAGAGCAATATGTGGAAAACTGGAAACACAAAGGACATTGCGCAGAGGAGGTCAACTTAATTCTCTAGTATCAGTGATTAATGTTGTTGTCTTATCTCAATAAAAATCATACTTTTTGTCTGAAAGAGAATAGGGGTACCATTATTAACTATATATAGTCTTAAACTTATTAAGTTTAAATTGTGCCATTATAGCCATCATCCTCTTGTTTTTAAGTCAACAATTAAGTTAATCCAGAAATTCTTTAAATTATTACTTTTGTTCAATCGTGTTTTTTTTCCTTTATTATTTAATGTTTCAAGTTTTGTTTTATTTTGTACAACTTTTTCAATGTTTTTAGTTTTGGTTATCTAAAAAAAAAATTGGCATACACTCATCTATATTTTTAGTGTTAGTTACAAAATTCAAACAAGTTTATATATATATATCATATTATTACTACACAATCAGCTATTAACGTCTGAGATATCTTAATCAAAATACATTTTCGAACAACTCCTAATCCTGACTGTTAAACTCCACTTCTAGTCTCCAATCAGATTTTAAACATGAATGCCATGTATCCCTCAAAAGTGGTTTGCCAAACATGTTTAAGACTAGCGTCCTAATGTCCTCAATTATGGAATATGTGTTTAGTTGAGAGTAATTTAACACACATTGTAAATAATCTTTAAGTTTTAAAAAATAATTCCCCACGCCTATATGGAAATTGTGATTATTGCTACAGTGGTAATAAATTTAATCTGGTAACTTAATTTGCAGTTTTAACTAAACTACAAATATTTTCAATTTTATTTAAACTTTGACACAAATATATGTATAATTTATTTATGTCTAATATTGCTTTAACTGTTAAATAAAATACGTATTTAAAATTATAAAAGATAAAATTAGATTAGGCTTGTGAAATCTAGAGATGCTGAGAACTCATAAGCTTTTACAACGATATGTGTTGTTCAATTGCCAGTAGCAATATTCGATCAAAGATGGGGATTACATCCACTGTTTGTTGTTTTATACGCTTTTCTCAGTTGGTTGTGCAAAAATTCAAAACAGCTTTTGTCATGTATTGATAAATTATTACAAATATTTGTAATTTGGTGTTAAAGAAATGTATTGAAATATCCTTGTTATACATGTGTTCCATTGACAGTTTCGCCCGAGATTATCATATATATTATACATATTTTATATTATACGGTATATGTATATAAGGTAATGCATATAAATGTGATATTGTAAAATGCAGACATCATTGAGCTTAAATTCATAATTATTTTATCTCCATAAGAGACTTCAAACCTTTTGAATTGTTAATTTTTATAATAATTGGTATAGAATAGATATGACTGACTTGACTATACGTCCATATACTACTATTTATTAAAATTCTTTTTAAATTATATTATTTTATAATTAATTTTAAATGCACAAATCCCCCCCAAAAATTATTAACTAGTAGCTAAGAAAGTCCATTTAAGACTTAATTCTTAAGCCCTTTGTATAAGGAGCACGAATGTTTAAAAAATAAGTTTTAAGATATCCTATAAAAGCTTTAATAATATGTCAAACACAATAGGTCAATTTCCTGTCCAAAGCTACTGGCAGGAAGTATGCTATAGTAAATTCTAGTTAAAATGTAAGTTATCAGACAAACCAAATTAAATATTAATAATATATCTCTCTCCTTGTCTTCCCTTGCTTTTATCCTCCAAAAATAACAAGGCCATAATTATAAAATATGGACAGTAATATAATTTATAGATATGAATGTATATGAAGGTATACAAATTGTGATTACATATAGGTTTACAAAGCACGTTGTAATGTATTTGAATTTATATGTATTTATTGCAATGATTATATGAATAAATTAACATCATCTGATATATTCTTTCTATTCAATTAATTTACCGAAATTGTATTTCTACTATTAATACAGAAATAAACTGAATCTTTCAAGCTAAAATATCTTAACAACTAAAGTATGAATTTTAAAAAGAACCACAAAATAAAATTAACTATCAATAAAAATTAAAGCGGTAAAAAAAAATAATTGAAGTTTCAAAACAAAAGAATGGTCAAGTGCATATGCACGATCCCTATAATGAGTGGATGGGTGATCACTAAACATATGTCAAATAAAAAAGTTTTTCTTTATCTGAGAAAAGCTTAAAATAAGTATTATGTTGCTGCCTTATAGGCTAAGTTCAATAGGACAATCCAATCCTATTTTTTCTTGAACCTCAAAATAAGAATCAAGTAAACTGGGCCTGCCATAAATGGTCAGAAATGACTTTCAAAACTTATTTATTATGTTATCCATTTTAAAGTGATGATAATCAACCACCAAAGTGCTAACAAATAGTTATGATTTATTTTTTTATTTTCTATACTTTAATATTTGATGAACTAAGGGCAATTTTTCCTTGTGTTGTATTAACAGCGAGCACATATTCATATGCCTATAACTATAAATAATAATAATAATACACCATATTCAGGGGTGGCTCAAGGTAAATTTTCAGCTCGGGTGGGATTGCTTTTTGGTGCCCCCCTTTATTATCTGGGGATAATATAAAAAAAATATAAAACTAAATCCCAAGACCTGACAACTCCAAATCTCACAAAACATGGGCATGATAGGAAGAGGAAACTCCACAAATGGTAATCTTACTCCAAACGTTTCACTCGGAGATTGTATGAAAACATGATTACAAAATAATAAACTTAAATTCACGTTTTCTAGACAATGTTCTCATAATTATTTTTTACTATAACAAACATTTTTATAAATTATAAACAGTTTATAAGAAAATTGCCAAAAGCTTTTAGGTTGCCATTTTTTTAAGATGGCGGATGTAAAATAACTTTATAAGAGTGGCACTATATCCTCTCTTATCTACCACAAAAAGTTATACCAATGTGCCAAATTTCATGTTTGTATCAAAGAATGAACGATTGTTATACTTAGTTTAGTTTGGTGCTCTGTTTGGCACTACCCTCAAGCTGGTGTCTCGGGCAGCCGCTCAGTTTTCCCGGCCCTTAAGCTACTCCTGACTAGATTCATAATTTATTTAGTAATCTACATATATTCACTTATTTAGATATACTATTTATTTGTTGATGTTTAAAATAGTGTGATGCACTAAATTCACCCATAAATAATATTCTTATTAATTGGATTTTTTAAAGTATCTAGCTCATTAGAGTTTTTTAGTAGCGTATTCTATGTCAATGCACTATGAACAAATGAGAATATGATTTAGATTTGTGACTTGGGAGATTTATAAATATATATATTTTTGCATATGGATTGAGATGATGTTGATTTTTGAGGGTAAGTATACTTAAACTTGCTATAGTTAATGGGCTTGTAAAATCTTGTGCAAGAAACATCTGAGGGAATTAATTAGGCATTGTACATTTATTTCCAGACACTTTGGTTTTTTTAAAGAAGATTAATATGTGATTATGATACTCATGATTGTAAATAAATAAAATTAATATATTCTATCGGCATCATCGGCATTGGCATCTTTAAACAATATCATCAGTAAACTGGGACACATTAGGTAATCAATCTATTTAAATATAAATATTTAAGTAGCATGACCTTAAAATAAAAAGAAATAAAATTTCTAAATCTCTTGAACTTAGCTTAGAATTTTTGTCAGGTGCTAATAGTTTAATTTATCCAAGCATAGGCAAACCATAGGGGAAACGAGATAATCTGGGCCTTTTCCTACTCCCAACCCCTTAAGATTGCATATAATGTTAATGAGATGCAAAACATGGAAAATACAATAATAATTTAGCAGCGCACGGTGAATGTATGCTGTAGGATTAATATCATATTTATGAATTGCTATAAAAAAAAGTATGCCCTAAATAATCAAAAGAGCCCTTAAAAGTATCAATAATTATAAAAATGTTGATAATTTAAAGTGATCATCTTGCATTTGTTACTTGCGTTGGTGGAAATTTTGTGCAGATCTGTAGCCCTGTCATTGTGGGTGAGTGTTACTTTATGTGTTCTTTGTTTATACATCCCTGGCCTGATTATCTTGGGAGTCAAGACAAATTCCCAATCCATCTAACATAGTTGTGGATGAACCTTAGATAAATATAAGGTTGCTACTGACCTGGAAATTCAGGGATAGTCAAGGAAATGAAAATTTGTCATAGAAAGTCAGGGAAATGCAATTATGGTCAGGAAAAGTATTTTATTGTGTTCCATTAAATTGCAGATAATTTTCTTAACAGTGTCTTCGATAAGAAATCAATTATTTTGAGGTAAGATGGTATACTATGTACTGTAACTTCTTATTTTTGAAACCTGATTTGCTTGTGGCTACGGCAGGTTGAAAATGTAACTTGATTAGAATTAGCTTGAATTGTAGTTGAAAACATAAACAAATTTGTACACACCTCTAAATAGACTCATATCAAACCGACTGAAAGTGTAATTAGCACACAGATGACAAATTTCTCAAATGGAAACTCTTTTTTTTAAGACTTTGTCTGGAGAATGTTGACCAATACTACAAATATTTAATTCTGCAAGGCCCCTTATTTCCTACTTTTACAGTAATCTAAATGACCTTTTAAGAAGTCTTATGAGCCATGTTAAATCTGTTGACTGTGGTAATAAACTTGTTTCTCTGGATCTTAATTGTTGTGAAAACATACTTAAGTTAAAACACATTAACCTTGGGTTCAGTACAGTGAAACACCTAAAGAATGTAAAGGCATTTGAGAAAGACATTCTTGCATCCATAATGAAATGTCAGAAAGTTGTGATAACCACTGTTAAGAAATTGCAAGTCATGGATACTATAGTACTGTGTTCATTGATTATTTTATAATATAAATCAATAAAAAATTCAGTCAAAAGGTGTGTGATGGTATGCTTATAGATCAGGAATGAATGCCCAGAGTATGGTTTTCCTATTCACAATGTAGTGGAAGCAATTGTCTAATATCAATACACACTCCTATCATGTGAAAGAGGTAATTTTCACTATTTTTAGTTATTATCTTAAATTGACATACCGTAAGTATTATCGATTTGTATTATTACTATGCTACCAGCAGCTTGTGGAAAAATCTGGGATCTTTTATATTTTGATTAGGGAAAGTCAGGGAAACGAAATCGAGGATATCAGTGGCAACCCTGAAATATTTGCTAAAACCTATGTGTACACAAGCTAACATCAACCTTAGAATAAATAAACAATAAATTTAGATTTTAAAGATGTACCGGCATACATATACACTTTATTCATTCAACAAATACATTGAAGTCATAAGTGTGTAGGCAGCTATTTTGCTCTGATTGTAAGGGCTGCAATGTTTATACGTTGACATATTGTTTTAGTACCATGTCTTACTACCCATTTAGATTATATGCCTATGCACTAATGATACTAATGTGTCAGATATTATGGAAGTTTAATTTAGAAGAAGCATTTATGTGGAAGGAGAGTAGAAAATCATTTAGGAAAACCATCATCAGTCCACCTGACTGGGATCAAACCCTGATCTCCCCAGTTGTGTAGTCCAACAAGAGAGTAGTGCATTATAACATGCTGCCACTGGAGTGGGTTTGAAGTATTAGTGATTTATATTGGGGGGCATTGCAGTATTATATACATACCTTGGGGGCTTAGGGGGGTTCAAGCTTTGCTTATTTTTGACAAGGGGGAAGGGAGGTCAGAATGATGCTCACATAAGACAGAGAGAGACAGGCATGGCGAAGTGACCAAGCCACCCCAAATTAACATATACTAATTAATTTAAAAGTGACGATACATGGATTTAAGGACCTTGGCCATCAGCTTAAAATTAGTTTAGGCTTTAAAGTATTATATAACTATAATAGTTCATGTATTCTTTAATAATTCTGTGTTAATATAATTTTCAATTAAGTGAAAATTATTTTTATTAAAATAATTTTATAATTTTTTTTTTTTCAATTTTACTTGCCTAGTACAATGAGGATGAGGGAGAGGATGAAGTGAGCCCTTGCCAGGAAAGTGTGAGGGACCTAACCTGGAGAGAGGTGGAAGTGGCAATGAAAAGTATTAAAATTAAAAAAGGCACCAGGAGGTGATGAAGTAAGTGTGGAAATGCTGAGAGCAGCAGGTGAGGAAGGACTATAGTGGCTGTATAGAGTGATACGAGTGATATGGGAAGAGAGGAAGATCCCAGAAGACTGGAAGAGGGGAATAATGGTACACTTCTTTAAGAAAGGCGACAGAAAGAAGTGTGGGAACTACAGGGGAGTCACCTTGATGAGCCATTGTGTAAAGGTGTATGAAAAAATATCGGAGAAAAGAATTAGAGCAATAGTAGGAGCAGGATTGAGGGAGGATCAAATGGCTTCAGACCAGTAAGGTCGACATTGGATCCAGTGGCCTATTCTTCGGGTATGCTAGTCCTGCACCGCATACACTTAATGATCTGGACTAGTATGTTTTAAATTCAATGTTGTTTGTGCAAACTGTGTAATTAGTCATGTTTGAATTGTTAATAAATATACATTTAATGAATTATTAATTTTAAAACCAATAGTGGTTCATATTTCAAGAATACTGTGTTTTAAGTAATTAATCTTTTAAAAGGCTCTACTTAACACAATAGGAAACCAGGGCCTGCTGCTTGAAAACCGTAAGGCAAGCTAGAGAGGCTCTAATGACCTTGCCCAATGTCTAGAAAGTTACAACACATTCCTTTTAGATTTTTAGATTTACATGTAAAATAAATTAAATAGGCTACATACAAAATAATATATTAAACAATAAGCGCGTTTTTCACCTATAACTTTTGACTGAAACCTTTCCGGGCCACCATTCCATATCTCATTTTGCTTCAACATTGTTCTCCAACACTAGCCCTCAAATTTTGACTTATCACCACTAAAACACCCTGTATATACATTTTTACGTGCCCCCTAAATGTATATCTTCGCGAACTCCATATTGAATATTACTGACTTATAGTATAGTGTATTAAGGTAGATGTATCGAGGCGGCTGATTAATTAAGCTCTGGGTCACCTCACAAAGGCGGTTGTCCAACTGATTTTTATATCGATGGGGAAGTACAGTTTTGATTTCCGTTTGAGTGTACTAAAGGGCTTTTACACAAAAAAAAAATAGCTTCTCACATTTCCTCTTAAGTAATTTCTGGCACATTTCTTCTAAGTTATCCCAATCTAATTGTGATAATAAATTGATATCCTGAACCCCGGTGGTAATACGCACATTTATATTGCTTACTACCCGCCTCGGTGGCGTTAGTTGGCTAACGCGCTAGTAGTGTTGAGCTCGACTGCTGAGGACGGGGAGATCGAGGTTCGAATCTCGGTCGGGTGAACTGGGGGGGGGGTGTTTCCTAAATGGTTTTCCACTCTCCCTCCACGCAAATGCGGGTTCACTTCATCTAATTCAACCTTCCTAATTCCTAATCCATTAGCGTAATTACTACTTAAAGCGTATAACCCGAACGGGTAGTAAGACGCGTTGCTAAATAATAATATATTGTTTACTAATTTTAATAATAAGTATTTCTAAAAGTGAAAACCTTTTATTAAATCCTAAGACAGTTATCCATTTTTTGGTCTTGTATTGATTTTCTTTCAATGTCATTGAGACAACGTTTGGAAATAAACACTATGTAATAGATAGAGGGGGTGGCAAATACAAAGCCGCATTATTTCAGTGAACATACTATAAAAAAATCAATAGTGTGTTATCTCGAATTGCATAAACCAAGACGCTTTATTTCAGCGAACCTCTTATAAAAATACTATTTTATTTCAAACACAAAATCGTATATTTTAGCGAGAATACAATATAAACTGCAACTATAGTGTGTCCTCCCTTATCTTCTTTGCACAGATAAAGCCACCTTATTTCAGTGAACCTACTATAAAAATACTATAGTGAGTTTATTTCAATCATAAAGCTGTCTTATTTTAACGAACATACAACCAAAACAGCACAGGTAAAGCCGCCTTATTTAAGCGAACCTACTATAAAAATACTATAGTGAGTTTATTTCAATAACAAAGCCGTCTTATTTTAACGAGCATACAATAAAAACAGCAACTATAATGTGTCCTCCCTTATCTTCTTTGCACAGATAAAGCCGCCTTATTTAAGCGAACGTACTATAAAAATACTACAGTGAGTTGTCAATGTGACGGTGACGTCACACACCCATTACTACTGACGTAAATTTCTTACGTCACAGATACGGACTACCATACTAATATTTTAATTACACCATTACGTCATACTTACAGTTTCTGGCTCAGAGCGGGTTTATACCTGGCATTGAAACTTCACTACCAATATCCCCCCCCTCCAACCACAATTAATTTATCTTATGACGTCACTGTAAAAACGTACACACTCCTGCACAATTAATTATCTTATGACGTCACTGTACCTGGCACTTAATATTATAATTAATTCAAATCTGATATGTAGTGTGACGTCTAGATTAAATGCTTTCCAGGACGTCACCATACACTCATACACACAGGCTGACGTCAAATACGCCACTCCGAAATCACAATACTCCCTCGGCATGAAAATCGAACAAAGCTGCCCTAATACTACTAGTGTGGTTTGGCATCCTTATGCCAACTACATCCCTTCTCCCCAACATCCCTCACACACACACACACACACACACACACGCACACGCAAACACACACACCTCGCAATTAATAATTTGTTCTTGGCTCATTTTGGATTTTGTTTAAGGTTTTTCCTTAATTTATTTTTCAAAGCCTCAAATATTTTTGTTAGTAGGAGCTCACCTTTATTATTTCAAAACTTGAACATTTTTTGTTTGAAGTTTGTTGTTAGTCTTATTCGAATATTCCTAAATATGTTTATCTTTATTTTGTTTTAAGTTTATTTTAGAAAAATGTGTTTTTTTCCTGTTAATGGTTTTAAAATTAATATATATATCATTATGTCTGGCTCCTTTTTCCCACCTTATTTAGTTAAATAACCAAATTTGAATTTTTATTCCTTTAACTTTAGTTTATTCCAGATTATTTTCCATCGTATTTTAGTTTGTTCGTTCTTAGATCTCTTACAAACTCTAAATAAACCAGTGTCACTAGTGATGATGTGTGAGAGACTTGTGCAGTCTTACAGGGCCTCAGGTAAAGAAAGCGCGTGCCACCCCCTGTATCTAGACTCTAGGTCTATAGTACTGAGACCAAACCTTTCCTTCACCTCTGACAAGACATCTTGTGAATGTGGGGGCTGCCAGGCCTCCACCGTGGTTCGGATTCCACGTTAAGCTGTAGGTCCTCCATTTCATCTCACAATCACCCTACCATTACACATTATCTACCATTACACATTAGCGTAAGTGCGTATAGCCCGAACGGGTAGTAAGACGCGGTGCTAATAATAATAATAATAATAATAATATAGTACTGATATTACCCGCCCCCCTACCCCCCTCAAAAAGTGAGCTCAGAATTAGGTTCTCATGAAGCCTTGACATCGCAACCTCCTTTTGTTTGCTACTATTACTATTATGATGTACAGTAGCCCCGTGGCTTCTTTGGTGCTGACTGTACAGCTCACAGCTGACTTCTGACAGTCAACATTTAGGTATATAACTAAATGTTGACTGTCAGAAGTGACAGCTGCTAAACACATGTCTTTGCAGATCATATGGTTTGGCGTAGGGATGCATAATTTGGTCTGGTAACTTTTTAAATCTGTCAGCTGTCAGCTGTCAGCTGTCAGCTGTCAGTCAGCACCAAAGAAGCCATGGGGCTACTGTAGTAAGTAGTAGCGTTGGTCACAAAGAAGCGGTTTGAAGGAAATGTCATCTATTCTATTTCTAGCACTTACAAAGAAGGAAACTCCTTGTCAATGAGCATGATGAATTTAAATCAATCAATGTTTATAAATGGGGTCCAGACTTAGATGATCAAAAAAATGATCAAAAAAAAATAGAGTAAAGTAAGTAAAATTAGAAGGAAACTCCTTGTCAATGAACATGATAAATTTAAATCAATCAATGTTTATAAATGGGGTCCAGACTTAGATGATAAAAAAAAAGATCTAAAAAAGATAGTAAAGTAAGTAAAATCCCTAAACTTCTAAAAAAAAGACTACAAATTCGCAACAAAAAATTCTAAGAATTTAAATAAAATATTGAAATGAATGCATACGACTAAATAAAACTCACGCTTTACAAATTGAAACCAAAAAATAGATATGCATAGAAAGTCTTTAACAATAATTAAACTAGTGCATTCTGATAACTATAGCGGATCCCAAGTCCACGTCCCATTTGTGCAAGAACGAATTAGGAACAAATGAAACTTTTTGTGGAACAATCCGGAACAAACAAAGAACAAACGATTGCGATTATAATAACTTTAATTTTTACAAGTGTGGGGGGAGGGGGGTGGGGGGGGCTACCGTGAAGTTGCCCCGCCCCCCCCAATGTAAACATATCATTTATGGGCCTATCAAAACGGAACAAACGAAAATTTTTGCGGAACAATCTGGAACAAACGAAGAACAAACAATTTCAATCATAAAAACTTGAACTTTAATTGGGGGGCTCCGTGAAGTTGGCCCCTCATGAGTAAACAAAGCGCCACAAGTTCACACCCCATTTGTGCAAGAACGAATGCGGAACAAACGAAACTTTTTGCGGAACAATCCGTAACAAACGAAGAACAAACGATTGTGATCATAAAAACTTGAATTTTTACAATTGGGGGGCTACCGAGAAGTTGCCCCCCCCCCCCAATGTAGACATATCATTTGTGGGCCTATCAAAACGTAACAAACGAAAATTTTTTCGGAACAATCTGGAAAAAACGAAGAACAAAAAATTGCAATCATAAAAACTTGAATTTTTAAAAGTGGGGGGGGGCCAATTTCGCGGACGTGGAAAGGACTGCTGCCTAATCCCACCCTCTTGTAGAGTGCGACGGAGAAGAGAGAAAGAGAAGATTTAGCCTGTTTGCCTCTAGGCTATCAGTGTGTCACTTTCTGGTGTTGGAGAACACAAGCGATCCTAGCGGCCAGATATTTTTTACTAAGCAAAGCTCGTCAGATTTATCCCTCTAGCCTCTGCAGCAGCCATTTGGCTTTTCGGAGGTCCACTTGCTTACATCGTACGTTTTTCTTGCCCAGGGAAGTTATCATCCTGTAAACGCTTCCACATTTTGTACTTTTACATTTGATGAAGACTTAAAAAAAGACCAACGACAATTCCATAAAATCTTTTGTATTTTTTTAACAACGGGTTTTATTGCTATTATATATATAATAGAGTATTAGTTGAAATAAATCCTGAGAATGCTTTGCTAATTACTAGGAGGGAAATTAGTATGTACTTTTTAAACAAGGGTCTTATTGTGTTAACTAACATAGCCCATGTTGTTAATAATATCACCGTAATAAAAATAGTTACGTTATTTGAAAAAAATAACTCTACTAATATTATATAATAATAGTTATAATAAGTCTAACAATAATAATAGAGTTAAGGATCTAGTCAAAAACATAATTTAAGTTTATATATATAAAACCATTGTAATATATACTGGCAAAATTTATTTAATGCGTCATTATTATATATATATATATATACATATATATATATTAATTATTAATACAATAGATAAAAAAAATGTTCATATATACATCTCAGTAACTCTAAACGAAAATTGGGCGTCACTTCCGACAAATTTAAAGTGAATGGGTTCAATATTGGTTTCCACTTTCATTTTGCCTTTCGGAATAAGTTGTCATAAGTCCCTATAATTTGAATGTACGCATATAATTTTACCGCGCGTAAACGGTGTTGAGAATGGTGTTTTCTCATTGTTTTAACAAGGAAATAATATCGGAAATCTATATATAAAGAAGGTGATCTAGTGTTTTGTGAACTACTGATCTAGTTGTATGTAGGATAGTGTCAATGTTTTTAGAAATGTTGTAACTACCTTGCATCAGTTGTGCTATCTATATTCAGGTGAAACAACTAACAGTACTTCTTACTTTCCGAAGATAACCGAAGGTTTTAAATTTACATTTTAGGCCAAGTGACTTTAGGCCAACTGCCTTTAGGCCAAATGATTTTAGGCCAACTGCCGCGTCCCCAAAAAATACACACAACCGAGTGCCCTCATAAATTAGCACTATTTCTATCACAAAAAGATGGTAGCCATTAGAATATTTTAATTGTGAGATTAGATAATTATTAACAAATATGATTAAAACGCCTCTTTGATATATTCACAGCATCTTGGTTAGGTACTAATGCTTGCCATTATATACAAGTATGACAACTTAGCATGAAACTTATTAGAAGCCCTATCTATTTAATTCAAATTTTCATGAAGTTGTATAGTTAGGTTGGATTTGGTTAGTTCCTTTAAATTATGAATATAACAATTATTTAACATTTATTTTTAGAATTTTATATATATTAGAGGATTTTTTTAAGTTGGCAGTTCTGAAAATCTATTATTTAAGTGGGCTATTTGGAAAACTTTTTAGTTTGGACTGACAGCTGAAAAGTATTTTTTGGTCTACAAAGTTGGAATTATATGTTAGCAGTACGTGTATAATATAGTGAATAACAAGAAATACTTTGTTGATCCGTCAACTGGAACATATGCACTATCTTAATATGGCTTAGATTGGGCAAAAATACAAGGATTTTGCAGGGGATTAGACCTTTACGGTTAATTGAGGAACACATTATTGATCATGTGGTTGGACATTTACACTTCCTCCGAAATTCAAGCTTTCCAGGAAATCCTTAGGCCTAAGATTATGGCGGAACGTTATACTGTGAAATAGGTGATTCGTGCGAATATTTTCTAAATCATTGTTTTTTCTTAATCTTAATATATATATATGACCCTTTCTTTGTGCCTGATAAGAATAATACCCAATATACTAGTATTCTTTCACTGCCATTGGTGCTTTTATTGAAATGTGGGCACACATATTTTCTCAAGCTTTATCCGAATAATCAGATACACTTGACTTGATGCAGACTTGATGACTGTACACTCAAAAATTATTTGAGATCAAAGACTGCAACAGACTATTCGAACGGCAAAATATTCTTTTCCCATCCTTGAGTCCGCAGTGATGCTTCCTACAAATGATTCTAGAAACTATTTTAAACGCCAACTATCAGCCCGAATTAGCGTAGGCCACTTACAGGTCTGTGGAGACTTATTTTCACTGCACATGACAATTTAGCCAAATTATCCAACACAACACAAAATAATACTACTTTACAACACTACAAAACAACCAGTATATTTAAGGTACGTTATCAAAGATCACATTACTCTACGAGCTCTCTCTCTCTAGCAGACGAAAAATTAAACAATTGCCGAACTAACACCGCTTCTACAGCCTGTCAAGGGTAACTTGCTGTCGCCCTTGGACTCAAGGGCTTGTGAGTGGTGGATTTGCACACTTCCTAGCTATTTGGACAGATCTGCACTTGATCACGTGATTGCTAATGCAACTATCCAGTGTACATTAAGGGTCGATGGCGCGTGAAGTAGACAATTCGGATAGGTACAGCCTTGTAGCGTGTCAGGCAAATGGTTAAACAGCTACAAGAAAAATATTTAATATTTTTGGGATTTTATGCGAGACAGAAATTAAATCAGCATATTTAATATAATAATGGGCCTATCAAAACGGAACGAACGAAAAATTATGCGGAACAAATGAAAAATAAACTATTTCAATTATAAAAACTTGAATACTAATTGGGGGCTACCGTGAAGTTAGCCCCTCATGACTAAACAAAGCGCCACAAGTTCACGCCCCATTTGTGCGAGAACGAATGCGGAACAAACGAAACTTTTTGTGGAACAATCCGGAACAAACGATTGCGATCATAAAAACTTGAATTTTGACAAGTGGGGGGAGCTACTGTGAAGTTACCCCCCCCTCCCCACAATGTAAACATATCATTTGTGGGCCTATTAAAACTGGACAAACGAAAATTTTTGTGGAACAATCCGGAACAAACGAAGAAAAAACTATTGCAATCATAAAAACTTGAATTTTTAAAAGTGGGGGGGAGGGGGGTAGCTTCACGGATGTGGAAAGGACTGCTGCCTAGTCCCACCCTTCAAAGTCTCTTGTAGAGTGCGACGGAGAAGAGAGAAAGAGAAGATTTTAGCATGTTTACCTCTAGGATATCAGAGTGTCACTTTCTGTTGTTGGAGAACACAAGCGATCCTAGCGGCGAGATATTTTTTACTAACCAAAGCTCGTCATATTTATCCCTCTGGCCTCTGCAGCAGCCATTGGCTTTTCGGAGGTCCACTTGCTTACATCGTACGTTTTTCTTGCCCTGGGAAGTTATAATCCTGTAAACGCTTCTACATTTTGTATTTTTACATTTTATGAAGACTTAAAAAAAGACCAACGACAATTCCATAAAATCTTTTGTATTTTTTTAACAACGGGTTTTATTGCTCTTATATATATATATATA
>CABFVX010000183.1:349836-361249 GCA_902151425.1 Timema shepardi | reverse complement strand
TATATATATATATATATTAGAGTATTGGTTGAAATAAATCTGGAGAATGCTTTGCTAATTACTAGGAGGGAAATTAGTATATAGTTTTTAAACAAGGGACTTATTGTGTTTACATAGCCCCTGTTGTTAATAATATCACCGCAATAAAAATAGTTACACTGTTTCAAAAAAATAACTGTACTAATTTTATATAATAGTATTTATAATAATTCTAACAATAATAATAGAGTTAAGGATCTAGTCAAAACCATAATATATATGACCATTGTGATATTTACTGGCAAAATTTATTTAATGCGTCACTATTATATATATTTATTATTAATACAATAGATAAAAAATATGTCCATATATATCTCAGTAACTCTAAACGAAAATCGGGCCTCACTTCAGACAAATTTAAAGTGGGTGGGTTCAATATTGTTTTGTTTGTAAGTGATTGTTTTATTTTTTCCAAAACATCTAACAATAATAAACATGAATAATGACACGAGAAACATTAATGAACAAATTGTTGACACCAGCCCCGAAGGACTGTCAAAAGTCCCCATAATTTGAATGTACGCATATAATTTTACCGCGCGTAAATGGTGTTGAGAATGGTGTTTTCTTATTGTTTTTCGTTATCTTTATGACCGTGAGATATATTAACAAGGAAATAATATCGGAAATCTATATATAAAAAAAGGTAATAGAGTTTTTTGTGAACTATTGATCTAATTGTATGTAGGATAGTGTCAATGTTTTTAGAAATGTTGTAACTACCTTGCATCAGTTGTGCTATATATATTCAGATGAAACAACTAACAGTATTTTTTACTTTCCTAAGATAACCGAAGGTTTTAAATTTACATTTTAGGCCAAATGCCTTTAGGCCAAACACCTTTAGGCCAAACGACTTTTAGGCCAAACGACTTTTAGGCCAGAGGACTTTTGGCTTCATTTTTAGGCCAACTGCCGCGTCCCCCATGTACTCACACAAAATACAATAGTTTAACTTTAGTGTTTACTACGCAATTTTAAATAACAGAGACCCTTAAAACTATTTAAAACTATCCCATACTTTTGTTTTTACTTTAATTACTTGAGTGTGGGAATTTTAATTCATAGCACGAAAATACCAGTTTTTAAATTAATTCAAGTATACATTAATGATTTTAAATACATAGCATCAAATAGATATTATAGACCTGCATTGGCGGCCACGCGGTTTGGTATCTAGCCTTCCTCGATCAAATAGTCATGTTTTGATAGGTTCACAATTTGTGGGGTTGTTCTTTACGGTTCTATAAAATATATCACACATTTAAAAAAACTTTATAATTAAAATTTAAACTATTTAACTTGGTCAGAACGTTCACCCTCATTTTGTCGAAAACAATATTAAAAATTATCTAACCACTTCTTTAATAAATTGGTGTTTTAGACGTCTGCTGTTCTCCTCAGTGCTCCCTTTGTTTAAAAAAAAGTCCATTGTGTTTCAAGTTTTCTTTGTAATGTGCAGTCAGAGTAAACTTATTTGTGTGGCAGGATTATATTACTTAGGGATGATGGTGGGGGGTGTAGAAAATGGTGAGAGCGCTACCTGAAGCTTGCTCAGTGACCGTCAGCCTACAGGTTAACTCGAGGAGCTCATATTTTGTTTCTGCCTTCTAGTACATTTCAGTTTAGAGTGAGTCGTTTAAAAAATGCTCACTTGATTGCGCTGTAGTCACTGGTGATCGCACCTATCGATCCCAACGTGAAAAGGGTAAAGCCTTGAAAAGGAGCACAACACGTTTAACCTAGCGGCTGTGGCTCTGTTCTTTCCTTCTCTGTGGGCTAGGCTGACATAATTCTATTATTGTTTATATCCATCGCTCAAGGATCGGTTAAGATATGATTGGTTTTGTTATTTTAAGCCACAAAAGTATCACACAACCAGGAAATCTTGTCTCATTTAAAGCAAGCGTCTGTAAATCAATAGCTCGATTTGATGCACAGTTCCAGTACAAACAGAGCCTGTATATGTAATTGTGTGCACTTATCAGGATAAATAGCTAAACGCTACTTATTATTTTACCAATAATTAAAACAGGAATAATCAGTTTGTGTGTGCGACCCGTAGGTCCATTGATCCAAGGTTTGATTCCTGGTGAAACCATGTTCTTTTAATTGATGTCTGGGATTTGCATCTGAGGCTTGGGTTTTTTGTTTGTTTTATTTTTAAACATATTGTAAGTTGTGTAGCCTACTAATATAGTCGATGATTATCCTATGCTAAGTAAGTACTCGGTAAATAAGCACCTACCCTTATAAAAAAAATCATCAATCTATAGGGATAGTTTATTCTCTTGGTTTGGGTGGATTTTATTATATTTGTTAGAGACCGAACTCAAGTTGTCATTAGAAAACATTGTTTTACGTTTGTAAACTAGATTAAGATTTTTACTATTGAAAGTTGTAGATTGTATTTACATTTGAAGTTTTGAGATTTAATGTTATATTTTGTGATTTTCCTGTAATAAGAATAAATCATACTCATTTTACGTATCAATTTTGTGCATAACATCTGGCGACCGTGACAGAATTTAGTCGGAAAAATTAGTTATATTAACAGTTTGAATAAAAAAACGTGGTGTATATCGCAGAACTTTTACAAAAGCAACAAATTCACTAGAAGCGTTGCTGGAGATAAAGTAAATGGATATAATCGCGATCCAAGGGAATTATACGTTGCTGGAAGAAAAGGCTAACCTCGTACACAGTTTGGATCAGGAGATCTTCCAACACCTCATAGAGACAGAGGCGACAGGAGAAGGAAGACCTAATCAATGAGGAAGAGGTAGTGGACGACTACAAACGTAAGTTCCATGTTTAGCAGCTGCAGTCTCCACTGCTGTTGCTGTTCCGAAAAGGGAACATGAAAGTGAGGCTCAGTCATCTGTAAGTACTAAACACAATTTAAGAAGTAAATGTCGCCTTCCGAAAATTGAATTCCGTAAATTCTGTGGAAATTTGCGAGATTGGTTGGGTTTTTGGAACCAGTTTCAGAAGATTGACGAGGATCAGGAGTTAGATGATGCAGACAAATATGAATATCTTATCCAAGCAACTTTACCCAATTCCAGAGCCCGTGATATTGTTAACAGTTTCCTGCCTACCGGAGAAAATTATCCCAAAGCCATACAGAAACTTGAATCACGCTTTGGTAAATATTCTTTTTTGGTAGAGGTTCATACTAGAGAATTATTATCACTAATGAATGCCAGAAGCTGGGAAGAATCGAGTAAAAGTAGTCGAGTACATAGATCGATTTTGAAACGTAATCGGCTGTACTCGATTCTTCTGGGAATACCCGAGTAAAAGTAGTTGGACACTGGTTTTCTTTTATTTACTCTTTTTCTTTATTTTCAAGTATAATAGACCTTATTGGTTAGTCTATTTACCGTGTTATTTTAATAGAAGACCTTTCCTCCCATAAAGCTATTTTTTGAGTGATTAGACGCCTTGCTACGTAGAACTCAACCTTAATGGTTAAACCGTTTCACACATTATTTCAATACAAAATACTCGATGATGTACAGCCCAGAATCGAAGCTCAAGCTAGAAAGTATTCGAACCACGTTTACGATTCTTTTTAATAGTGGTCGGTCAACACTACTAGATTATTTTTACTTTGTGCGGTGATCCCATCCTCACTCTCGCAAATAAGGAAATATGGAAGCAGTTTACTTAATAAATAACACTATAATGAACAAAATAACTAAAAAAAACTCAATTAAGTCTATAAAATGTGATTAAATAACACCGTACTTTCGTTAATGATCCTCTTAAAGTTTGAACATTACGTTTATAACATGACTTCATTTAGTATTATGTCTCGAGTTTAATTCCTAAATTAGTTTGTTCAATTATATTCATTGTTTAGTTCACTTTATACACTACCTACCTATGTATCTAATAATAAAAAATAAAACTTCAATAGTAGTATATTTATCATGAACGACTCGATATAATATGGCTATGTGGTTGATAAAGAATGTCAAAAAATATTTTATATTTAAAACTAAAATTTTGAGCTATGAAACCATTACTGATATATTTAACTATAAATTAGACACAAATAATGTCTATGAATATTATTTATTATATTATATATATATATTCAATATATACACTATACACTGTATAAATACATACAGTGTATATATGTATAGTGTATGTATATATTTACCTATATACACACACAAAAGTAGAAAACCATTTATTTTATTTTATTTTATTAAGAAATACATTACTATTTTTTCTATTATGAAAACCTTTTTAAAATGCATTCATTTTTAATAACTATACATTGGTCAAGCAACATAAAACCTGAGACTATTAGGTCAGTAAAGACAGGAAGAGATAATCTTATTATTGTCGAATTATTCTGCCAAGAAATGGCTCTGATGCAAGAACATAAAGCGAAACCATGGTCAAAAAAAACGTCTTAGCTCCAGAATGTCAAAGACCATCATTGCAAGAATTGAGTGAAACGTCTTGTTTTACAGTAATGGTTGACAACTCAAACCATGGTGCTGAAAAATTTGTACCAATCGTTGTGAGATATTTTCATGTGCCTACTGGTATAAATGTCAAATTTTTTTTTAGAGTTCGACACATTACCAGGTGAAACAAGTGATCACTGAATGAATATGTGTTTTCTGTTTTAAGTCGCAATAAACTGGTCAAGAAATTAGTTGGTATTTCTGCAGACAGCACCAATAAAAATTTAAGAGGTGCGAAAAGAAAAGACTGCAATAACCTCTTTCGTAAATTATCAGCAAACACTGAAAAATCGTTAGTTGGTGTATGTTGCATGGCACATGTTGTCAATAGCTGCCAGTGCTGCCGATAGACTTCCTGTTGATTCCGAGGTAATAATTGTGAAAATGTTTAAGTTTTTTTTACATTTACACTGTGCGAGTGGCAGAACTGAAGAAGATCTGCGAATACATTGACACAGAGTACCAGAAACTGTTGTCTTATTCGAAGACGCGATGGCTTAGACTTATACCTCCTTTGGAGCGTGTTCTACGAATGATGGAGACACTCCAAAGCTATTTTATGTCCCAAGCAAACACTCCTGTGGTGTAAAAATCATTTTTTGAAGGCCCAAACGGAGAATTGTGGTTATGGTTTCTGCATAATGTTTCATGACTTTTCAATGAAGTTGTGAAAAATATGGAAGGAGATAAAGTATCAGCAAGAAGCATCACGTGAATATTTGATTTTAAATAAAAACTTGGTTGACAGAAAACAGTCTTCATTTATACTAATGAAAGTTAAAGATCTCCAAAGAAAAATCGCTGCAATACAAGGTCTGTGATTTATAATACCTGAAGGATACTATGTGTTATTTCTATGACCACTACATAACATATTTATATCTCTGTAAGTCAAATGTAGAAATCTTGAGTAAACTATGTTGGATGGATTTAAAGAAACAGCTGACATGGGAAGAATTAGAAGAGAGTTGGGACTGTTTCAAGAAAGTATGCCACCAATTTCATTTGACGATTTGTTTAATGAATTAAGTGTGCTGAAATCATACCTCTCAGACAGTACTTTGACAGAATGGATAAAACAGAAGATTTCGACGGAGCAAAGGTGGTTTATTATAACTCAGGACTTGAAAAATGATGAGATAACTGTTCATAATCTTAAGATGTTTGTGGAGTTTGTTCTTTCCCTACCAGGAACCAACACTTCAGTTGAGTAGGCATTCTCATTGATAAACAACTTTTGGGGTGCTGAAAATTCCTTAATGTCTATTGTTTGTGTTAAAGCACTTTTAGTGATACAAATGAACTGTTCACAAACGTTGTGTACAGAAATGTACGAGAACATTAAGAAAAACAAGAATCTGTCTAAAGATTTGGCCTCATCGGATAAATATGATTGGAGGTAGGCCTAACCCAAACCACCATCTTCATCTGACAGGAACACTGAAAACAAGTAGAATTAGGAAAATAAACAGAAATACTTCTTAATTTTAATAGCCTATATTTTTACAAAATATAATTTTCTCAAAACTCTTATTATATAAACTATAAAATTACTTGTTACTGTGAGCCACTTAGTCTTAGAGATTAGAATGAGTCCAGTAGTTTTGACTACCATGTTTACGTAGCCCATATTTCTTTATATCCATGACATATTATTGTAAAATAAAAAAAAATCTTGTAATATGTTTGTTCTTAATTATGCTTATCCCTTATGTTATGCCTATGCACTTATGCTACTTTTGAAAAATGTTGCCAAGTTGTCCCGATTTTCACTGTCAGAAATATGATCACTGTACCTATAAAACATTTCCCTCTTTTATTATTATTATTATTTTATAGTTTAGATGATTCACTGAAAAAAAAAGAAGTTAATTTAGCATATTTCAATGCGAGTGAAACCGCGAGTAAACTCTAGAATAAATATACAGTTGGATCAAAATACATTAAATTATTTTGGCTGTATCCACAGGTAAAGAAATACAGAATTGAGAGACACATTTTTTGGGGGGTTTCGCATCAACATAAAAGATTAATCAAAATCTTGAGGTCGAAATGTTTACGATTACGATGCTTTATTTTTACATTAGTAAGTAAAACCACATAGTGTAGTTTACAATTTTGTACATAAACAAAATTCATAACACGATGGATGCTGCACTGACCTTCAGGTAAAACCAAATAAACTAACATGGGGTGGCGGGTGCGTGTGTACGATTAGAGGTCATTAAATTGGAAAAAGGCTGGCCTTGTAAGAGGGGGGGGGGGTTAAGTTGAAATGGGGGATTACACTTTTTCTGGGAGTGGATACTTGAGAATGTCAACTCTTGGGGTTTGTGAACAATAATGTTTCGCTGGTAGCCATAATACATCTTGGACACCACTTTTGCCAGCTCCCAGAGTTTGCATTCACGTGTGAGTGTATCTGCCCATGCATATATTCATTCATTTTACAAGAATTATAACCGAATCAGTGGGCACGTTGGTAGAGGCGTCAGTCTCGTCTAGTGCTGTTTGGTGGTTACGGAGACCTCAGTGTCCAAATTCCACCCACATTACTAAAAGCGTAAAATGTTTTTTTTCACAAAAGTTTTCCCATTCTCTCTTAATGTAATTGCACTCATTTCTCCTCTCTCTTGTAGTTGCACTATCCCTACCCCATTGGATAAGTTTGTGGATAGGTCTGACGAGTTTAAAGATGCGGCCATTATAAAAGAAAATCTTCAAAAATAATTTTAATATAACTTTCATTTTATATCAAAAAATATCTTCGACTGAGTATCTGAATTACATGTATAAAAGTTTTCCTTATATTTACAAATATTTAGGCAAATTATAACATTATTTTTACTAATTTACAAACATTTCAGGCCAGAGTTTTTTTATGTAAAAATTTAAACCGAAATCACATGATTACGTGACACCTTTGTCTCGCCATGATCATAGTAGCGGTAATACCTAAGTTTCCACGCAATGAGTATGTGGTGTCAAACATTGACGATCTCTAGCAAGCTGATCACAACTATATGCGAAGGGCCAGTTTCATAGTCAAGTTTAGTACGCCTCAAGTGCGGCGCTACACTAAGTACAAGACGACACCTACCTAAACTCGAATGGAATGGGCCGTACTCACATAGAAAACTGGCCCATTTCAGTCTGGTTTAGGTAGGTGTCGTCTTGTACTTAGTGTAGCGCCGCAATTGAGGCGTACTAAATTTGACTATGAAACTGGACCTAAGGCCCAGTTTCATAGTCAAATTTAGCACGACTCAAGTGCGAGTCGATACTAAATACAAGACGTCACCTACCTGAAACAGAATGGAATGGGCCAGTTTCATATGTGAAACGGGCCCATTCCATTGTGGTCAAGGTAGGTGTCTTCCTGTATTTAGTATCGACTCGCACTTGAGTCGTGCTAAATTTGACTATGAAACTGGGCCTTTGTCTCAGAAAATACAAAGACGGTGCAGTGTACATGCTCACAGTCATCGATGTGTTTAACAAGATGGCCTGAGAGAGGACGCTTCCACGCTTGACTCAACTATTCCATTCGCTGTTGGATGAACTCATTCAGGATCCACTGTTGTCCTGAGGATGGGGCCGTTGTAGCTCCGAAACATGACGGATTGGTGATAATCTCACTACCAGTAATACAAGGAACAAGGGAACTCAAATACTTTAAGATAAGAATAGATTTCATTTCTCTTTTAACCTCATTCAACTTTTTATATTTTATTTTTACAAGTTTATATCTCAACCTTATTTAAGTATAATATTATTCAATTCATATGCTTGAACTCTAACTGTATTTCATATTCTTGATGGCATGTATTTTATGAATTTGTGATAGTAGTACTTACTGTAATATGAGATAAATGTAAACTCAAAAACTTTTAAGACAAAATAGAATTCTATTCTTGGTTAACTCGGTTAACTTTTATTATTCTATTTTTACAAGTTTATATCTTAACCTTATTTAAGCATATTATTATCATTAAATCATTTTTAATTCCAGTTTTAAAATCAGGTTCTTTATTACATGTATTTTAATGTGTTTTTTTGTTTATATATATATGTTGTTTCTTGACTCACATTTTGAATGTGTTTATAACCTTTTGATAATGGGAAGTATATTATTTTTACTTTTAATAACTTTAATTTGGATCAATTTAGTCTAATAAATTATTTTCTATTCCTTTAGTATAATAATGTTATAAAAAATGTTTTTGCGTTATTCTTATACTATTAACTCTTGGGTGACCTGGCGGTCTAGGGTTAAGGTGTCAGACTTCTATGCTGGCGGCCGGGGTTCAATCCTCGATCCCGGCATAAATTTATCTGATTACCAAACCCTTCCTTCATCTCTGACAAGACATCTTGTGAATGTGGGGAATGCCAGGCCTCCACCGTGGTTCGGATTCCACGTTAAACTGTAGGTCCTCCATTTCATCTCACAATCACTCTACCATTACACATTAGCGTAAGTGCGTATAACCGGAACGGGTAGTAAGGCACGGTGCTAATAATAATAATAATAATAATAACTATAAGTTCATATCCATGCTAGGACTTTATTACTTTTCATAGTTCATTTTCATATAGAATTTATTATCACTGTATCTGTTTTATTCTATATCACATATGCTTCTTTCTTTTTGAATTCTATTTTTATCGATTTGATTAATTATTGTTCCTTACTACAACTCATTATGTTTTTCAAAAATATATACAGTTCCTAAATAATAATTTGAATGCGAAGCACTATTAACATATATGGTTTCTAAAAACTATAAATACATAGACTCACTCTGTTTGCCATGTGCACCAATTTAATCCTATCACGCACTCCTGGAGCTAAGCGCCAATTGACTGATTCGTACCTCGTTGATAAACTGACCAGCCGGTCGGCCAGAGTGACGTCACATCCCGGAAAGGCTATGTTCAGAAAGCCTTTTAGACCATTTCAGAATAAGAATAAGAATATAGTAAGATAGATCTCGTGACGTCTACCAGGTGCCCGAATATTCTAGATCTGGAGTTGCTAGAGTAAGATGGAGACTCCGTTCCATTTCCCCTCGTCTACCCTTCTCTCCCAGAATATTGGGCAGTACATATAGACCACCGAATAGCTTTTAGAACACACGTCTTGACGGCGATTGTAATTAAGGCGCTACGCTAGTAGTGGCCATCATACAAAAATGCAAGCTTCTTTTTTTTTAAATTATTATTATTATTAGCACCGCGTCTTACTACCCATTCGGGTTATATGCACTTACGCTAATGTGTAATGGTAGAGTGATTGTGATATGAAATGGAGGACCTACAGTTTAACGTGGGATCCGAACCACGGTGGATACGGTGGAGGCCTGGCATTCTACACATTCACAAGTTGTGATTAATACACGTCTTGTCAGAGGTGAAGGAAGGGTTTGGTAATCAGAAAAGTCTATAATATTTTTGAATAGTTTTTTTTTTCTTGTTTTCTTCAACTGGTTTAGTAGTTATGTGTATTGGGTTATTTATTCAATTATTATTTAAATATAATTTTTTGATTTTCCATAATATATTATAAATGGTTTTGGTTTTTATGTTCAAAGTGATTTATACCTTTTAATAGAGTCTAAAATTAAAATCATCGGCCTTAATATACTAGGTTTAAAAAAAATAGAATTTCAGATTTTAGTTGATTGGAGAATTTAGTTGCTCATGGGGTTTATTGTTTTAGTTATGTTATTTAAGTTAAATCAATTTTAGTATAGTAATAATGACTATAAGATTTACTTATTAAGTTTTGTTTCATGATTAATTATTTTAATTACATTATTTATTAATCATTTAAACAGCTTAGTTTTAGAGCTTGACAATGCAGATATCAAAGTGAAGTTTATATTCTTAAAATGTTTGTACCTTCAAAACACCAGTTTTATTTTTATTATGAAAATATTGAGTTTTATTTAAATTATATAATTAGATGAATTAATAGAATTTAACTACATCTTATTATAAGATTAATTGATAAAATCAATAATTTTTGTATGCGAGTGATTTGGACCAATGGTTACTTAGATATTTTGGTCCAGAGCTTTGCCTGTATTTCAAAAGGGTAGTTTGCCCTCTTAAGATGACACTGCCATAATGTATGCTTGGATAAGGCGGGTGATTAGTGGAAAATATCTAATTTTCAATATCACTAACATTATATTGTTCCAAAGAAAAATACGTGCTATTATGTACAGTAGCCGCGTGGCTTCTTTGGTGCTGACCGACAGCTCACAGCTGACTTCTGACAGTCAACACTTAGGTATATAGCTAAATTTTTACTGCCAAAAGTGAACGCTACTAAACACATGTCTTTGCAGATCATCTGGTTCAGCGTAGGGATACGTAATTTGGTCGGGTAACTTTTTAAAGCTGTCAACTGTCAGTTGTGATCTGTCAGTCAGCACCAAAGAAGCCATGTGGCTACTGTAGCACCATGAACTGACAATCATTGGTGTGAAGCAACCTTGCGTGCATCCAATGTTTAGTCTTCGATATTCTCCACAGATGTACCAATGCGGCTATCAATGCATCGGCAATGAATTATAATCAGTGATTATCATGCTGATTAATTGGTGACTTTTCTTAATATTCAAAATTGATAACACAAAATATTTTATCTTATGGACTTACAAAAAAAAAACTATAACTTATAACGAAACTAAAAATCTAATAACACGCACAAATAAAGTTAAACAAGTAATACGCGGTCCTGATTTTTATAGACGGTCATGTTACAACACTTCACTCAACAATTAAGTGAGAGGGAGGCGCATGACGTACTTCAGGTGGGAAGGAGAAACAAGCGGGGGGTGGGGGCCTCAGGTGGGAAGGAGAGACAAGCG
>CABFVX010000183.1:293517-343306 GCA_902151425.1 Timema shepardi | reverse complement strand
GTGCTAGATCAATAAAACACCGGGAGCGGGTAAAGAGAAGGAAGGATTATCAGGATCGTGGCGTCGGCGCCGTGGTTACCAAGGGTGAGGGGGGGGGGATGAAGGGAGGGGTGGTTACTGCGGCAGAGAACATCGGTCCGCTTAAACTCCTGGTACAGTGCTCTCCAAGGCGATCAGCTTCCAGGAAGACCCCCGCCAAGCTGTCGGGTGATGGGGCGCACACCATGACGGACTCTGGATACGTAACAAAGCGCCTTCTCGGCCTTGCTGTAAGTTCAACTCCTTGGCTCGCTCATTACATTACACCTCATGCTGTGTTGTACGAAATGTTTGGGTAGGGGGGTTTTGGGGGGGGGGGGCTGAGTATCTTCCCTCCACAAAAGTAATATTTATAGGGATGTTTTGCAATCTTCCTTAATTCCTAGTCTAGTAGTTTATTGGAGTTTTATAAAATTCATAACACTTAGCTTACAGATTCAAAAATGTTTAAAAAATCTTTAAATGGCTTCAAGAACGATCTAGTCGTTACTATCACCTGTTTTGGCCCCCCTCTATCCCCCCTCCCCTCTTCCACTCCCTTCTCTTATCACATCAAAACAACAATTCTGGATATAACCCTTAATGTTTATATTTAATTGGCACCAAATTGTCTTAGCATTTAACCTCATTTCTTGCCCTAGATTTTTTTTTACACCGTGTTTTACTTCTTGTTAAGTCCCTACGCACTTACCTTCTTGTTGTTTGATACTGACACGTAATATTTTCTCTTTATAGTATTTCTAATACTCAATCTTTCATGAATTATTTTGAAAGTGATAACATGAATATGTGATTCCATATAAAACAACTATACATTTTGTCTATAAATTTGTTACAGATAACTTACAGTTTAATTAATTTTATTTATGTATAATTAACACTGAAATTTGCAATTTATCAGTATGTGTGTAATATAAATGCTACTTTAACTCTATATTGTAGGTATTTTATACCTCATGCTAAAAAAAACCTTCAGTAAATTTTATGATTTAAAATAGTTTTATTATTAATATTTAATTGGAATTTGTATTAATGATTAATTAAATAGAAGCATTTTAAGGTTAATATGAAACTTTTACTGGCATCTAGTATGAAATCATAATTAAAAGTGTATTCGAAATTTTCCACTAAAACAAACCTATGTGTGTGTCTATTCTGAAGGGGGAGTATTATATGTTAGGTAAATAAACTGGTAAGATAACTTTAAATTTTAATAGATTCCCCCTCTACTGCCACCTTCCACAGCCACAATTGATGAACATTATTGGGAGAGATCATTTTATATTATAAACTATAAAATATTTTTCAAAGTTTATATATTTTAGAAAAAGAATATTGTTCCATTATAAGATAGTTCCAATTAAAAATAAAAGGTAGTTTATAATATAAGCTACATTTCTATTCTAGGATTCTGGTAAGAGAAAGTTTTATGAAATACAAACATATTTTTTTACCGTCAAAATGAATATTATTTCAATACATCATTAGTATTGTTTCATAGCTATTTATACTGCCTATTAAAAGTGACAGCTGATGGATAACATGACTTGGATTATGAGTGGATGGAAATTGTTTTATAAACCTTACTAAATGTAATATATCTTTCTTTCCACCAAATGTATTATTCTTTAGTATTACTGTAGATTAAAACATGCGTAGAAAACAATGAGATAATGAATAATGTGCGGGAACAATGAACTAAATTACATGAAATATATTTTTTTCAAACTTTTATTTGTTGTCCGAACTTAACATTATATTTACTAATATCAATAACGTAATAAGGAAGAGGAAGGTTGCATTTAGAAAGAGTGTACCCGCATCTGCGTGTAGAGTCTGCTACTGTATGTCTTGTACGTGGATGCGGAATAAAGTAATATTACATGAGGGGGAGATTATTCAATTCAGGAGGAAAGAAGTTAGTTACAGAGGGGGAACCTCCTTCCCATTTGATTTATTGTCCGACTCTCTTTGTAAGCCAAAATTAAATTCCAGCACAAAAAGAATGAACTCCGTGGAAATCCATACCAATTTGAAAAGAAGGGACATGACTGGACTGAACCAATGATATATTTGTGTCAAATGCCACTAAGTCCATCCGGAGGAAACCCCAACTGGTGGGCCGGGCATGCACTGTGCTTTAGTTTGGATAGGCATTTGATTGCTTGGAATTAATGTTATATTTAGTATTTTTTCCATCTCCTAAATTTTTAAGCTTGTGAATCTGGATCTTGAGCTCGCGCCCTCCTAAGTCCCGGACCCGGTACCATGGTACCAATAGTTCTCCTTACATAGCAGACATGGCTGCATTCTACCGTTTGATGTCAACCCTTTCCTACTTCCTTAAATTATCCTAATAGCATACTCTAAGGCTAGATTAAAAGTAATGTGGAAAGTGTGTCTCTTGTTTCAACCCAATATTTATTTCGAAATTGTCTGATAAGTAACACCTAACCCGTACCTTACCATTTGTATCAATCAAACATAACTCAATTATATTAGCAAGTTTTTTGGATATTCCAAATGTAGCTAAAATTTAATATTATTTATTTATTTTAACTGAATAGTAAGCCTTTTTAAAATGTATGTATAATTTATGAACCGTCATTCTGTATTCTTAAATTTTTACACACATTTGCCGAATAATACTTAAATGATTCATTTCTTAAAAATCTATTTCGTCAAAATCTTCACAATGATGATCCACAATTTTATTTACTTTGCACAAAGAGCTTACTACTTCTACTATTACTTATCACCACATCCTACTAACCGTTAGGGTTATACGCTTAAGTACTAATTACGTTAATGGGCTAGGAATTGGGAAGGTTGAATATAGAGGAAGGGAAACTACATTTTCTTAGAGAGAGAGGGTGGAAAACCACTTAGTAACACCCCCCCACCCCCGTTCCCCAGTTTACCCGAGCAGATTCAAACCTCGATCTCCCCGCCCTCGGTAGTCTAGCTCATCATGAAACTAGCGCGTTAGTTAACTACTCCACCGAGGCGGGTCATATGGAGTCATTCTCATTAGAAATATGTTAAGTAAAATTTTATAGCATGTTGGTATTAATGAGATGTAACACATGTGGCACATTCAAAAACCATACATGATACGGCAAAATCTTACAAACGTTCTCATATTGTATTTATATCCCCGAAGAAAATGTTCAAAAATAGGTTTTTAGTAAATAGAACCAAATTTTTCTAATAAAAACAAACTCATTATCTTGTTAATCTCAATAAACACTCTTTATATATGAATTTTAAATAAATTGTTTAATTTTTATTTAATTTCAAATTTCAATGATTTAATCTAACTTTAAAATGGTTTGTAATCTGTAAAAATAAAAAAAGTATTCCTATTTATCATAAATTATTCCCAAATAACAATTTTGGACTCGATCTTCAAGGCTAATTTTGAAAAATATCGAATTTTATATAATTTGTCGTAAGTAAACAACCCTTAAATTTATTTATTTGAGAATATAAATGTAGATTATAATTTATTATGTAAATTAGTTCAACAATACCAATTTTGAACAAAATCATTAAGTTGTTTCCACAAATATATTTAAAAAACATTAATAATTTATCAGTAAACTGTCAAACAAATTTTTCTAGAAATTTTTATAACTATTTATTAAGCAAAAAGCTTAACAAATAATCATTTTGAACCAACTTGATATAGCTACTTTTTTAAGCTATTCAAATATCTATAAAAATACAGTCCACAGTAAACTATCAGTAAACAATTCTTTCCTAAAAAAAAGTGAATACAGTTTTATCTGTTATGTCGAACACTCACAATACACATTTTAAACAAAATCGTTAGAGTAAATGTCATAATATTTTTTATTTTCAAAAATTACTCATAAGTACTTACCTTTTAACAAATAGTTACCAGAAAACCAAGCACATACAAAAGTTACATACATACATACATACATACATACATACATACATACATACATACATTACATACATACATACATACATACATACATACATACATATATACATATATACATACATACATATATACATACATACATATATACATACATACATACATACATGCATACATGCATACATACATACATACATACATACATACATACATATATACATACATGCATACATACATATATACATACATATATACACATACATACATACATACATACATACATACATACATGCATACATACATACACACATACATACATACACACATACATACATACACACATACATATATACATACATATATACATACACACACATACATACATACACACATACACACATACATATATACACACATACATATATACATACATATATACATACATGCATACATACATACATACATACATACATACATATATACATACATGCATACATGCATACATACATATATACATATATACATACATGCATACATACATACATACATACATGCATACATACATACATACACACATACATATATACATACATATATACATACATATATACATACATATATACATACATGCATACATGCATGCATACATACATACATACATACATATATACATATATACTTATATACATACATACATACATACATACATATATACATATATACATACATACATACATAATCATGCAATTCTCTTACAAGGTAGGCAAGAAACTATGCACATAGTTCAAAAAACAACCGCATACTTAATCGATCCTCCCTAACTTTCTCCACATTTACCTATCCTTGCATACTACCTTCGCTTCAACAGTATCAATACACTGAGTCATACATGCTCTTTTATTATTAAAATTCATAATATTTCTCTTTTTGACACATTCGTCTACAACATTTAGCCACGTCTTACAAAGCCCACCGCTTCCCTTTGATCCATACAATCTCCCATCATATATTTGCTTAGTCACTTGATCAACACTCTTCCTCTCAACATGCCCAAACAAACTTAACACAATTCTTTCACATTGACTTATTGGATTCCCTACCAAACCGCACTCCTTCAGCACCTATTAATGACTGACTCTGTCCATACGAGTTTATCCAAATACATTTCTTAGATATTTCATTACAACCACATTCACCTTTTACTTATGTTTATCATGACAAACCCACACTTCACACCCACAAATCAATGTTGGCGTTAACATACGTTTATATATTGCCATCTTTGCCTCTTTCGATACTTCATTATTTACAATAATCCACATATATCCAACTAAATTACTAAATACATTTTCCCGTTGGTCTATTTAATCATATATATTTCCATTTTCACAGAACATTCTGCCCAGATACACAAAATCATTCATTTGTTCTAACCGTTTTTCATTAATACTAAGCTGACGATCATTTCCTGATCCGTCCTTATCATAAACTATCACCTTAATGTTGTATACATTTATACGAAGATACATTCTGCTTTTCACCACCGCGTCCTAACAATAATCCCTCATACACTTATCCATGAATAAATTAAACAACCATGGAGACATAACACAACCTTTTCTAACACCCTGTTCAAAGTTAAACCATACACTCAAAGCTTCGTCCACCATAACACACGATTTAATTCCATCATACACCACCATAATTGCATTTACTAACCATGCATGCACACCATACTCCTTCACAATATTCCATAATATACACATATTCACCCGACCATACGCTCTCTTCAGATCACGAATGGACAATAAACTTTCTTCCTTAATACCATATATTTATCAATCAATCGTTGCAATGCAGTATAAGGTCCATGCATCCTCTATCTGACATGAAATATTATTGAACACTCCAAATCTTTTCTGAAGTTTGTGCATGCACTTTATTAATTAGAACTCTCCCAAAAACTTTGCCTGGAATACTCAACAAACTAATTGCCAATAATTCCTACATCCACACTTATTGCTTTTACCTTTTGTACAAAATAATAATAATGACATGATTCTTCCAGTTATTAGGAACTTCGAAATCCCAGCACACACAGTGAACAACTCACACAATCTGGCAAGTATAACCAAGCCTCCACCCATAAGCATTTCACTTGTGATCCCATCTACACCCGCAGATCGGCCATTATTTAACACTTTTATAGCCTTTACCATCTTAGCCTTGTTAATTCTTTCACTCATCATAACATTTTCTATATTTTCTGCTACTTTCTTTAAATTATTTTCCTTCAAATTGCTCAAAATACTCCCTCCATCGATTTCTTATACCGTTTTCAACATCATAATCAACTTTTTCCAGCTTGTGGCCGGGTCATTTAAGTAAAATGCCTCCATATTACTCTTTAATTCCACTACTCTTTCCCGGATAATTTCACTCCTAATCTTTTTCTCCTCGCGACAGCTGACACGCATCTTACAAACTTAATTCCCATGTCCTCTACTTTTCTAGTCTCTCTTACGTCCAATGTCCCTGTTTCTACTGCATATGTGACAATGGGTACAAAGTATGCCCTGTACGACACTTCCTTACACTTCAAGGGCACTTCTCTTCTCCATAGCAGGTCTCTTACGCACCTTTAGGACAACTCACCCTGCTGTCCTCTTCTCATTAAATCCTTTCTACTTCCACCTCTCTCCGCAATCACGAAACAAACCCATACTCGAGAAAACAAAGTAAAAAATCTTTCTCTTAGTAAAAAGTTTGGATTCTAATAAAATAATGTTATAAGTGATAATATTCATTATAGTTTTCAATATAATATCTAAAAACCTTATTTAATAGTAGTAATAAATTTAACACCACAGTATGTACTGCACATTTGTACATCTTATATAATATAACATGTAAATTACATACAAACTATTTCCTCGATAAATCGAAAGAGCTGCCTAATATTAGACTGCAGTGTTCCCCACTTGACAAATATTTTACATGATTATTCATTTTTATATAGCCCTTTTTATGACTTGAATAAATATGGATTATGTAGTCTTCCGTCTTCTTTGGTTACGTGTCCCCTGGTTAACATTGGATTGGTCTGTGGGTCCCATGTGACTATCCAATGAAGCACTTAGAAATTGATTCATCATTCTCCGCTAATCGCATATTTAATCGCATGGAGTATGGTTGGGTTGTGTAGACCTTTAGTGGATATACGTTTTTATTTGCTTGGGTGGGATTTGGAATACAATTTAGAAAATATAATATCGGTACATACAGAAAGGGTTTGGACACCAACCTCCTTTTTATTGGAATACCGGATAAGATGAGGCTAGCGCCTTAGACCATGTTCACACTGGTGCAGATTTCTTACAAATGAAAACCTTTTAGAAAGGTTTTTTATTTTCTCGTGCGTTTAAAAAAAATTTAGTACCACTTTGATCCACTTCAATCACATATTAATTTACTAAATTACTAAATAAACCTCATCGGTAATCTCAAGGTCTAAGGCGTCACTCTTGCAAAGTATTGGATTTCCAATGACAGGGATGACAGGACTAGAATCCCAACCAGTTGTGGTGAGGGTGGTTTTTCCTAAATCTCTATGGAAATCTGGGTGCATTTATTTTAAATGCTGCTTACCTAACGCCTAAGGGTTCGGCCAGACTGACAAGCGTGTGAGCGAGCGCACGCGTAATTAGCAGACCCTAGTTCATTAGAGAAGATGTCTCTGTCAAAGACACTTGGTACATCTCTGCTCCTCGAAAATTCTTACAACAAATATTTTTAATGTACTGAAGTGTTTTAAAATCAGATTAGCCGCACCAGTGGCGGAATGGTGCGTTGCACTCCATAGCTTTTGACTGGGAGGTAAAGGTTCGAAGGCTCAGTGAACTGAAGGTGATTCTTAAAACTTATTTATTGTTGTGGTTTTTTCATACTCTCCAAACTAATGGTGATTATTATTTGTAAAGGCCTACTTTGATTATAATATTGAAGTATTTTAACATATCGGGCTTACATATATTTATGGTCTTACCAATTAAATTAGGCCATTAATAGCAAGTGTGTTAAAGCTATCACTGATAGAAAAAAGTCAAATATCATGTCAAAATGAGAAGTTTTTCTAGCACTCAATGAACCAACATACAATAATATTGCCTAGCGCCTGTAAACTAGACTGTACCGGGTCGAGCGCGCGCGCTTGAAAAATAGAAACAGTTCTATCTTTCAAGCGCGCGCGCTCGCTCGCTCCAGTGTGGCCACCTCCCATTACAACCAATGTGTTCTATTTTATATTTTAGTCGCTCGCGCGCTCAGTCTGGCCGCCCCCTAACGCAGTATTATATATATGCGCATAGTCCAAATAGGCAGTAAGACGTGGTGCACATAATAATGTTACAAATAAATATGATTTAAATAAATTTTTTGCTTGTAAACTGAATACTGTAATTATAGCCTTTACAAAAGCTCGTAGTTCTAGAGGTACGCGCTTTCCCAGCTGCTTAACAGAAGGTGTATTTTCAATTAAATATTTTAACTTGTAATTTACCACTCTAAATAATATATTAGGCTATTCATTCCTTTGTGTCAATTTGCATATAAGCAGGTGACTTGGAGGACAAATTTAAAACACCCCTCTTTTAACAACGGTTTATTTTACCAGCTGTCCAGCAATGCGCATAGAATATAAGCCTTACCAACGGTGCTAACATTCCAAAAACCAAGATATTTAGCTATGATTAACGAGGAAAATCTATTGGCTTTGTTGGACAAGTATGTTATAATTTTTGTCTAACTCTTGTAATGCCTACACGATAGTAATATACGTTTCTCGGAACGTATTTATTGCACCCATTTGGTCTCAAACATGACAATCAGTATTGACAATTTGTTACCAGGCGTGGGTTGTTTTATTTCTGCATATAAAATTTCACTATACTCGGTAGGAGATTTTAAATTTAAACGAAATTATGTCACTTCTACTAGGTATTTTACGATCACTAATCAGTGTAATATTGCAAGTATTAGCTAAAACCAAGTTAAATAAACATAATGGGCACGAGATTAATTCCATTTTGTATATGTTTAAGCCTATGGAGATAACCACTAATTGTAGTTGAACTGTAATAACCTACTTAATTATTTTAATCCTTTATTATAAATACGAATCAAAATCGTGGATGCTACATATTAAGAGGAGGAAGTTACAGGAAGTATTTTCGAAGTGCATTACCTTTAACACAGATGTACTGCAAATAAAGGTACATTAGCTCCATCTTTTACAGCTGAGGTAACCTTTGCTTAAATGTCAAGATTTACAAAGATAGGGCTATTGATATGTGCCCTAATACCACATGACAGTTAGTTTTGCATTGTTATAATGGTATACTGAGCATTAGCATTACTATTTTCTAGATTTTTAAAGAACCCGAGATAAATTATTAATAGAGAACCTCAATAAGGCACGAAATGCTCCATTATTTTTCATAAAGGTCATTGGTGAGAGCGTTCCATATATTAATTTTACGATGTGTCAGTTCTAATATACCATATCTAATTATCAGTTCAAAAATTGATGTCAGTTTTGACCTGTTCTCTACAGAAAATTTGGCATGTTCAAAAGTAATGTATTCTAAAACATTTATTAAATTTTTCTTTTGTGAAACCTTAGACATTCCCAGTAATTTAATTACTTTTGCTATGGTAAACATTTTTTTTATATATAATTGATAGGCTTTGTGACCATATTTCTTTGATTTTGGAGACTTAGGCCTGCTTTTATAATGGAATGTTTGAAAAATATGACACAATATTTGCAGGATGTGACTTTTTTTTTACAAATTATAAACCTACAAGGAAACAGTTATTACGTCCATCTTAGATGAAAAGTCGTCTTGGATCTTTGGGGTCTAACAAAAGTTATAATTTTAAGAAGGTATCTAATAAAATTTAAGAAACATTTATATCTGCAGATTAGATTGTAAACTCAAATTATGATGAATAGACTTCTTTAAATACTGTATCATTCTATATATTAAACACTTTAGAAATTTTAGGGTTGGGGGTGCTAAAACTTAAGCCATGTGTTCATTGCCCAGCAATAGTCCTTTGCACCATTTGCGACCACATTTAATCAAACTTAAACTCCAAGAGGCATGCCAGTTTTATAAAGTGGGCTATAATTGCCATAAAACTGGCAATAAAAATAAGAGATAGCTCTAAACCAGCTGGATCTCTTCAATTCCGAAAATACCTTCCTCCTATCCTGAGTTATTAAAGTATAATAAATTGATCCAGCTTGGTTTATTGGTCCACTATACGTTCTGGCCCTATCGAAATCACGCACGTAATTTGAATACCGTGGTATTAGAAGATCAATACTTAAAATAAAGCATGAAAAATATGTAAAATTCCTTTCGCCTACACAAGCTCAACTGTATCCAGATTACACTACATAAATATTTAAACTAATTTTTGAATTATTCATCAAAAATACAAGTAATTTGTTGAAAAAATTAATCTGAATATATTTTGTAGTAATATTATTATTATTACCAAACTATTTAATATATTTTTTTTTAACAAATATGATTTGTTAGCACAGTACTTAAATTCTAAGAAAAGCCATTGATGAACACACACACACACACACATTAAATCAGAGCGCATAAAAATCTATTTAGTCTCTGAACAGCCACGGAATATCAAACAGGCTTTTGATGTAAGTTGAAAATACAGCTTTAAAATTTAGTATTATTTATTCACTTCATAGAGAAATTTGGGACTACGAAATAAACAACCAGATGTTCATGGAGAATCTAATAATTTAAATGAAAACTATGAAAATACCCATCTAAATTTTTTTTAATATATGAGGGTGTGAATAAATAATGTTGATGTTATATTTATTATCTTTATTGAAAAACCGATTATCCAAGGAAACCGCTGTATGGATAAAATAAATTTTACCAACAGAACGAATCGTCGTGATCCTCAGGTAAGTAAACATTGAAATTGCGTCATATTTTTTCCACTTCACTTTTGCAACATTAAATACTTCTTTTACCTATTGGACATAAATAATTTGGAAATTTCATTGATGATAATTACTATCATCAAATTTATTGACATGTGCTATTTCGAACCTTTCAGCCATAGTTTTAAAATATGGGATATCACGAATCGTAATTATACACGGCACAAAGCGATCGCATGAACCTTAATGGCGTCACATACAACCAGCACGTGAATTCACAAAACAAACTTGTGATTTTACAGACCAACTATTCTATGGGATAATAGTTAATAAACTTCGGAGTTGGTGAAATCCTAGACCGGTAACTTTTTAAGTTTTTGATTGGTGACAAGAACATACTATAACTAACACACCACATCTATAAGTTTATGTAGATATAAATATGCAGTGTTTAGTCATACGACCATTTCACTAGTCCACAGAGGTAATTGTTCCACAGGGTTGCACACTAACATAGTCGTGTTGAACTAGCGAATAGAAGTTAGGCCTTGACTAACATTTTATTTGAAATATGATTCAATATTTTTTTTCAATTAAAACGCGTTTAAAGAATATGTCTTATGTGTTTAGCTTAGAAGTCAGATAAATCTGTCATATTTTAAAAATTGAATCGACTTTGTACGGAAAAAATACAAGTAAAGGATGTAATTAGGATTATTGCTCTAAGGAGCTAAAAAGAGAAAATAGGCTAGTGAAATGTGTATTGAATTGAATAATTTAGAATATAAGTGCTTTCATGTACTTACACAATATACAATATATAATAAGATTATGTTTAAAATTCAAACAAAGATCACTTAAGAATCAGATAGGAAATGTAATCTTTCTTTGAAAACTAATCTACTATTAATGTTGACTTACAATCATTTGACGCAAGGTAAACTGAAAGAGACTAGGGCCGTTTTTACATTGAGCTCTGGATCACATATAGCTCATCTGTTTACAATACAAATATAGATTTTTTTTTATCCCTTTGTCTTACTGCCTGTTCAGGTTACAAGAATCTGATCATTAATATTAAGGGGTATGGATGAGGAATCTACGCGCATGTGCGAAAAACCACCCTCAGTCGACCCGATTGGGGTTTGAACCCCACTCTCCCTGTCTTCAACAGGCCAGTCTAACCTTAGGGTGCCACCTTAGACCCTCCAGCGACTAAATCGGGAATAAATATTATTGAGATTTGAAACAAAATATCTAAGTGATACCAGGAAATTGTTTTAAAAAACAAGGATTTAACGATCTTGAATACAACAATGACCGGCTTTGATAGCCAATACAAAATATATCTTGTTTGAACTCTAGCTAGAGCTGTGTTTGTGCAGTTTGGCCAAAGTCAAGATGAGTCCCTTCCTCAAGATGATGCAGCTATTTTTGGTAATGACGGCCACGGTGCTAGGTATGCTTCTGCTCCTCCTGGTGACTCCTGACCTGGAGGACACGATGTTAAGAGCTGTCAGAAGGTACCAGAACAGGCAGCGAAGTGAGCCACATGCCCTCACTCACACGTGAGTAATCTTAAGTCCAGGTTACAAGAGCTTGAGAGTATACCATCAGACATTCTATGCTAGTATGTATTCTTAGAATAATAAATTCTTGACGTGGCAACACTTGTTAATTTATAACCTAAAGATTCAATGCTTTATTATATTGCTATATCATTAGTCTTAAACCAATGGGAAAGCAGTGAGCTTCATGATTGATGATTAGCTCTAGCAACACAATGTCTTGAAACGATCAGGGGTGAATCCTCCATGCATGCTTAGCATGCACCCCATGCTTAAATAGACAAGGGGAGGGTGGTCCACCATGAGACAAAATAAACATTTTTATTCCTGTAATTTTGTACATTTATTTAATCTGACCAAGATAAATATTATCAAAAACTTAAGACTTTCTTTTACCTATTTCAATGGTTTGATCCAAGATAAAAATATTTTTAGTCATAAGAATAAATACAAACATAAATCCTTACATGTGTCTCATCATGGCCCAATGATGGGCCATGATGAGACACCACTTGTGCCAAAATGAGACAAATATACAATTTTACTTTTAGTATGAAAAAACCTTAAAGCTAATGATAATTTTTAATTCAGATATTGTTTATCGATTATTCATTAAGTTCCTTTTTTAAACAAACACATTAAAAAAACATATATGGACTTATAGTTGCTACTGTCCTTCGATATTATTTGTGTTGTTAACGAATGTTCAGTAACCTAAAATCAATTTCAAACTTGTAGAATGATTGAAGCCTTTTTGTATTGCCAGAAAATGATGGTTTTGGCAATATCATTTTTATGTCCTCGAGAGGAACTGAAGCCAAATCAGGTACAGGAGGAAATACAAATTTTTCCTTCGTTTTTAACCCACTTTCTCAAGAAACTAATTTCCACATCACTCCCTGATACACTAGGGGCTACAACAGTACCCATATAAAAAATATATTTCTTTGCACTGAACTGCACTAAAACAAAATCACCACACTCTGGCTCATGATCCAGCTCCTCAAAACCACTTGGGTCGATTTCCGGTGACCACTCTATCTCATCATCGGAACTATCACATGGTAGATATAGGCCATAATCATTTTCATCTTCTGATGATAGTGGCTCACTATTTAGTATTTTCTTTTTCTTATTGAAGAGGCCTTTTCTTACCAATGCCATTTTATGTTTTCCATAGAGCTTTTCCTTTGTTTTATTTTCAATTCTGTTTTTCTCCGGAGTGTCAGTTGGTATGCAGCTGGTTAATTTGCGTTGCTGATTTCTTTGTTTCTTTCTTGCTCCTGCCTTTGGAAACCCTTTTAAACTGTCAGGGCCGATGAATGATTTCTTCTGTGATGAATCTAAGTTTAATCTTGAAGAATTTGAACCAGGTGAACTTTGATGGATTTTTTCTGAATAATTATTAGCTGAAAATAATTTAGAGGATGTTGATAGGGCTCTCTGTGAGGGTAGTTGTAAGGAAGTAGATTGAATTTCATCAGAAACCACATTCACAGACCCATTAGAAGTACCTGGTAAATCACGGTCTGTTACAGAACTAGTCATGAAATCATCATCTGTAAATACATTTCTATCAAATGGGTATATTCCTGTTTTCTTAAACCCTGACTTGATGTTAGAAGGGTTCATTGCTCGTTCATGGGCTATTCCTACACAACTGGCAACTTGATATATTGTCATTGGAACTCCAGGATTGTGAAGCAGCCAAGAATCTACAGCAGAATTGTAGTGTGCCTTAAATGAGTAGAATACAGACACATCAAGTGGCTGCAACTTGTTACTGCAATGAGGTGGCAGAGTAACTATAATAACTCCATTTTCTTTCGCAAGGTTAAGAGTTTCTATTGTAAGATGGCTTTCATGATTATCATAAATAAGCATAGATGGATTTTCTTTAGTGGAGCTAGTGTGTGCTATAAAGTGTCTCATAACAGAAGGAAATATTTCCCCTGTCATCCATCCAGAACTACTCACAATACCCAAAGTTCCGGGTGGGGCTCCATTCACCATATGCGTTTTGAAATTCTTACGAGGAAATACCATTATCGGTGGTAAGGAGTTCCCTGCTGCACTTACTATACAACAAGTCGTTACCAAAGTTCCCCGTTCCCCACTTGTGCACTGGCTTACTTGCTTAGTGCCTTTTGCAGCTATTACCTTCTTTGGTTTTTGAACTGTGGTGGTTCCAGTTTCATCCAAATTATACACACGACTTCCATCTGAAAATTTATGAGAGCGACTATACGCATTCTCAATATTGTTAAAAAATTGGTTGACATTATGTTTGTTGAAGGAAGTTGCCCGGGAGATACTACAACCTTCTGGTTGTCGGATACTCAGCTCTGGATGTCTCTTTAAAAAACCTTGGAGCCAATCAATCCCAGCTTTCTGTTTTATTTCCCACGAAGGAGGCATAGTTTTTGAATTAATCTTTACCATCTCATATGCTAACTCACGAAAAGCTTTAGTTGACTTTCCATAGCACATTTTAGAACACTGAGCCATGTAATTTGATAAAGATTTTTCCTCTTCCGAATTGAAAACTAAACGATGTTTGTAGTTAGCGACCATTTTAACTTCGACTTCAGGGTTAGGATTACTCACTTGATTCTTAATATATCTCTGCAATGTTTAAAATGATACTCCATTCAAAGAAGAAGCTTCCCGAAGAGACAGTTTTCTACCTTCTTCCCCCAACAAAACTTGCCGTACAGCATTCTGCATATTTTCTTCAGAGAAAGTTCCCTTTTGGCTTTTCCTTCCTCTAGACATGATAATTGACGGTAGGCATAATAAGAAAGAACACAAACTACAGTATGGTGTTTATTCAAGACTATATTTATATTTTATTGGGAAATAATGATTAAATTTAGTATATAGGAATTTTATAATCAAATCGTGGCCCCAATATTTTGTCTTATTGAGGCCCAAAAAGGCTTAAATAAAACAATTATGGCTAACCTAAGTAAATATAAAAACAATGTTTTAATACTCTCAGCAAGCCTAACTGAAAGTTTTGGGGTGTATCTTCATTTTAAATACTTACCCTTTTGTTTTGTTTTTGAATGCAAATCAAACTGTAAAATTACTCCAAAAAATAACTTTTCAACACAAAATATAGACTGAAAACAATAATTTGTAACCAACAGCATGCATCCATGTGCAAATAGAACTATAATTAGGTAGTTAGTTCTTTAGTCTGCCACTAGACTTTGTTCTGGCTAATATTTGAATTAAGAGGGAAATTTGAATTGTTTCATGGTGGCCCACTCTAACCTACATAAGAGTATAAAGTATGTTTTACCATTCTAGTAATGTTTTAGCTTTGATTAGCATGTTTACCTCAGCCGTGCTTCCAAGAATCCGGTAGAATCGAACCTGACTCTTTATGTTACCCACAGTGATGAATGCGGTGGCCTGAACGCTACCAGGCACTAGGCTAGAGGGGCAGTAAGGTGCAGGCTTGCCTTCCTCCCCTCCCCTCTTTGTCACACATCTATATCTTGTAAGCGGACTAGAAAATGCCACATATTTCCGCCAGCTAATAACATATTCGGTCTAGGCCACATACAAATAAATAACAGATTCATAGACTTACGGGAGATTTTCTGTGCCCCTCGAGTCAGGTAGAACTTTAAATATACAGTGATAATAGCGCTTCCATGTGAGAATCCTTTGAAACAACTAACTTTGAAAATGTTCCTTATGAGAAAGACAAGCTGAGAGCTAAGAGCTGCCGTCTCTCCGAGTACAATAGTTCAGGTAGCAATAATCCCTTTTATAAATGCTATTCTTATGAAAGAAAGTAGCCCAACTGCTCTACGGGAAGGATCAATGTGGGAGAAAGTGACCCAACTCCATAGTGAGCAGGATCAAAGTTAAAACTCCCAACATAATAATCCCCGATCCACCAATGATCTATGCTATTCTTATGATAGAAAGTGACCCACTGGCTCTATGGGAAGGATCGATGTAAGAGAAAGTGACCCAACTCCATAGTGAGCAGGATCAATGCTAAAACCCCCAAAATCATATTTCCCGATCCACTTCTGATCAATACTATTTTTATTAGAGAAATTGACCCGACTGCTCTATTAGAAGGATCAATGTGAGAGAAAGTGACCCAACTTCACAGTGAGGAGGATCATTACAAAAACTTGAAAAATTGCTAACCCCCAAATTAATATTTCCCGATCCGCTACCAACTCACTTTGAGAATTCTTAGTATTATTCATATGGGAGAAAATAACCCCCTTCTATATTAAGGAGGGTGCATGATCAAACTTGAAAGAAGTGCCAACCACCCCAAATAATATTTCCTGATCCGCCACTGATTAATGCTATTCTTATGGAAGAAAGTGACCCATCTTCTCTGTGAAAATGAACAATATGAGATAAAGTGACAAAACTCCGCAGTGAGGAGGATCGATGATAAAACTCGAAATAATTGTCAATCCCCAAATTAATATTTCCCGATCCACCACTGACTCACTTTGAGAATTCTTAGTATTATTTGCATGGGAGATAATAATCTACCTCAATATTAAGGAGGGTGCAAGATAAAAAGAAATGTCAAACACCCAAAATAATATTTCCTGATCTGCTACTGATCAATGCTATTCTTTCTTATGTGAGAAAGTAACACACCTTCCCAGTTAAGAGAAACAATGTGGGAGAAAGTGACCCAACTTCGTAATGTGGAGGATCAATGTTAACCTTATGGGAGAAAGTGGCCCAGAACTCTCATTACAATCACTACTAATGTTCATTGCATTGTAATTATACTAAAGACGTTTTACTTTCTCAAATCTCAATACAGTAGAACTCAGTAGATCAGACCAAAAAAAGAACCACAGTTTTATTACAGTTTTGATCAATATTTTAGAGATTAAAAAATAAAACATATTTGACTCCAAAAATGTCAGAATTTAACAAGTCATCTTAAAATATTTAGATTACAAAGGTAATTAATAATATAAGTTCGTTCATCATCAACAATATAAATAAATATTTCCAAATCAAAATATGTCAACTATGAAATACCAACAATTAGAAAAAAGTAGCAAAGAGTCATTTTTAACATTACATCCCAAATAATAGACAAACTAATATACTTCTTTCTATCTCAAGTGAGTCATATTCATCTTCCTTACTAGAAGCATTAAGTCTACCAAAATGTCTTAAACTTGTATTTATCAGATTCAATATTTATTGCATGGCTTTCTATCTGTCACTAAAATGTGTGCTCAGTTCCGATTGTATGTTCTAAAGTTTTTCACATATTGTATTCGTCTTAATGCGCCATATGGATGGTTCCTCTAATTTTACTTTTGGAGATAAATTAAATGGTTAAAAGGCTTTTGTTAAAGAGTATAGTAAGAACCATTAAATTTAAATTCTGGTTTGCAAAGAGATTTTATACAATATAGTGTCATTAACCATCATCACCTTACCAATTTTTATCCAAAAAAAATAAATGTTCCTGCTAATTAGCTATTAAATTTTTACTCCATAATTTACTATTACTTGTTATTTGTGATATTGAATATCTTTCAGCTCTTCTTGTGGTTGGTTTCCAAAAATAGAAATAATTTGTCTCTTGGTATCTAATTAGTGTGATACATAATTATTATGATTAAGATTTTCACGCTAAGGACATGTTGCATGATGATTTAACCATTCAAATACGGTGATTCAATTTTATACCCAGGCCTCCACCGTGGTTCGGATTCCACGTTAAACTGTAGGTCCTCCATTTCATCTCACAATCACCCTAACATTACACATTAGCGTAAGTGCGTATAGCCCGGACGGGTAGTAAGACGCGGTGCTAATAATAATAATAATAATAATAATAATAATAATAATAATAAATTTTTTATACTTTATTATTTCTTATGTTAAAAAATGTAAACGAAATAAAATCTTTCTACCAAACAAATATATACGGCAACGCTTTTTAGCTACCGTTTAATAGATGAGTATATTCATATTAGACATTTGCCACAATAGCTAATGATTCGAAGCGGTGTCAAATGAAATATATATTATATTATCATTTGATTTAGATGCCGTTAGCAGGGATTATTTTAGTGTTTGAATCTCTGTAGGATGAAATTGGGATGTAGTTTGATATTGGAAATTCCAATAGGGTTTTCCCATCTTTTCTCAATTTTGACAAAGGCGCATTCCTTCCAAGCTACACACTTTAACTCAGTCCCTCATGTCAGGCCAATAATAATATTAATACTAATAATACTTATATTATATTATATTGTGTATAGGATCTATAAATATAAATTATTACTGTGTTATTAAGTATACTATTTAAACAATGATGCGAGATTTATATACAGAGTGTTTGAACCAAAAGTAATACAAAATCCTTATAAGCTTACATCCTGAAAACTATGCTAATACCATTTAATTGTGTTCAAAGTTTCGGCGTACAGTGCCAGGAAAGCAAAGCTGTCAAGCATGCGTGTACAACAAGTTGCATAGAAGTTAGGCGCGTGGCACTGCACACCTCGACATCTTGGAGCATGGTAGCATAACATACCATAATTAATAATAAACAGCACACCAGTACACATAGAAATACGAATACGTTCTGAGGGTCGTCATTAACGGTCCTACATCACTGAAAAAACTTGCCATTAATACATGTGCAGTGCCGCGCACCTAACTCACATGCAACTTGTAGTACACGCATGCTTGAACAGCTTTGGTCTCCTGGCACTGTACGCTGAAACTTTGAACACAATTAAATGGTATTAGCATAGTTTTCCGGGTGTAAGTCTATAAGGATGTTGTATTACTTTTGGTTCAAACAAGATATAGGTGCAGTTTGGGTTATGAGTTTCCGAACACCCTGTATATTTTCTAATGGTATAAAATGCTAGAAGTAATGTAGTTGTCAATTAGTAGTTTAATCTTCGGAGCTTGCACATGACATATATTAATTATTAATAAACAGTCACAATAGTGGCAAATATTTAAATAATGTATATGTTTTTAGAATGGATGGTTTGTTGACTGGAAGTGGGCAGAACACAGCTGAAGAAGAGTTGGATATGAGACTTCCAGGTAATGCTTTTGTAAAAAAAAAAAAAGTTTAAATAATTGAGTTTTGCCCTTTAAACTGGTATGTTATTTATGATTTCATTTTTAAGGCTCTGCCCTAATTGGGTTAGAAATTATGTCTTTCAATTGATGAAGTGGTGTCGATACTAATCTACTGTGAGCTGTTTATCAACTGGTGACTTAATAAACTGACTTAAAAATACGACACAATTTTTTAAAATAAACTTAATTATACAATCTAGGAAACGTGTTAATAAAATCTTTTAGGTTACACTAATATCTTTGAATATCTGGAGCAATTCTTAGTTGATTAAAAAACAAAGCTAGTGAAAAATTACAAAAAAAAAAGTCCTATTTACTTTTGTTAAGACAAAAGAAGATTAGTTTAAAGAAAATTGCACCATGGCTTACTATCCATTTAGGCTATGGACATTTACAGTAGCCCCATGGCTTCTTTGGTGCTGACTGACAGCTGACAGCTTTGAAACGTCACCAGACCAAATTATGTATCCCTACACAAAACCATATTATCTGCAAAAACATGTGTTTAGCAGCTGTCACTTCTGACAGTCAATATTTATGTATATACCTAAATGTTGACTGTCAGAAGTCAGCTGTGAGCTGTCAGTCAGCACCAAAGAAGCCATGGGGCTACTGTAACTATAATAGTGGGATAGGTCCTTTCCAAGTCTTCTTGTTCCTATTTTGAAAGGAGTTCTGCATCCAGTACTGGCTCGTTAGGCCTATAATAATTTCACCAAAGCCCCATCAGCCAGTCAATTTTCAGGGTTCCTGCGGGGCTTTCACACCCACTGGAGCGGACACGGGGCACACATAGTCCCCATTGTATTTCACACTCACAGACATTCCCCTACTTTGTGCCACTGCCCGTATCCCTCGACGGGGATGAGGAGACGAAATTTTGTGACCTTAGAGTGGGATAGATATGAGGAAGGTATAATCAAAAGTATTTATTATTATTATTATTAGCACCGCGTCTTACTACCCGTTCGGGTTATACGCACGCTAATGTGTAATGGTAGGGTGATTGTGAGATGAAATGGAGGACCTACAGTTTAACGTGGAATCCGAACCACGGTGGAGATCTGGCATTCCCCACATTCACAAGATGTCTTGTCAGAGGTGAAGGAAGGGTTTGGTAATCAGATAAATCTTTGCCGGGACCGAGGATTGAACCCCGGCCGCCAGCATAAAAGTCTAACACCTTACCCCTAGACCGCCAGGTCACCTAATTTATAGTAAATTAATCGGCATTTGAGTGAAGTAAGAGGGAGAAACCATTTAGAACCGACCGCCTTAAGTATACCAGGCCAGGATATGAAATCTGACATTATCATAACCAGCTAATCAGACTATAGGAGCTCTACTTAGTCTCCATGTGCATCAATAACGGGGTGTTTAAACACTAATAACTACACAATCGTCAAACAAAATATGTTTGATATGCCCATATTTTCAAAGCGATTGTTTGCTATTGTTATGTTATCAGGAATAGAAAAAATGTATAAATTATATTTTCTTCTTTATTCCGTTTTTATACAAAAGCCAAAGTAAACCGTGTTACTTTATATAATTTCTTTAATCGAACATATTTTTATAAATGAAAATACAAATTTTCTTCCACTTTTATCTTAAAATATACATTTACTAAAAACTCGTAAAATTTATGAATCGAAATAGTAGATTTATAGATCTTTGTCGAAAAACTACATAATAGATCATAAATGAAATAATTTACATTTTTACTTACTAACTATCATTTGGATCTAGGAACACTGTTAGAGAAAAATTGAGAAAATAGAAACATCTTTGTCCACCAAAGAACATAAGAATTAAATTAATTTTCAAATACCTGAGTTAAAAAGTACATATATTTGCTTACATCTCAGAAATTATTAGGCTTATAAAAATATATTTCAAATAAAAGAGTTTTATCTTGATAGTACTACAATTTTACAATGATAAGTTATTACGTATCTCAAATAGTTGCAGAGAAATGATGAAAATTGGAAAATTTCCCCCATGTAAAGTACCTGCAAAAATGAGAATTGCAATCTTTTTTATAATGATAAACAGTGTTAAATATACAATTTAATCAAAATCGTTAGAGTGAATTTCAAGAAAATCAATCTTTTCTCTTTTGCCGGTCAGTAAACTACCCTCAAATTTAGGGTTGGATATCTAATTTAAAAAAAATTGGAGGAATCATACGAACACCCCAAGTACCAAGTTCGGTGACCTGGTGGTCTAGGGGTAAGGTGTCAGACTTTTGTTCTGGCGGCCAGGGTTCAATCGTCGGTCTCCGGCATAGATTTATCTTATTACCAAACCCTTCCTTCACCTCTGACAAGACATCTTGTGAATGTGGGGAATGCCAGGCCTCCACCGAGGTTCGGATTCCACGTAAAACTGTAGGTCCTCCGTTTCATCTCACAATCCCCCTACCATAACACATTAGCGTAAGTGCGTATAACCCGAACGGGTAGTAAGACGCGGTTCTAATAATGATAATAATAAGTACCAAGTTTTAGCCCAATTGGTAAAAAAAAAGTGTTAGCTCTAGCCTGAGGTACAAACAGACATAAAGAAAGATGTCATTGCGAAAATCACTTTTTATTGTATGTTTCAGGGAGTAATGAAGAGTTAACATTTATCAAAATTTCGAATTCGATTTCTTTGGCTATCACAATACTTTCCCTCCTAAGTATTGAAAGAAAGTAAAAACTAAATCTTGATTTAGCTAAAAAAAAAAATGGTTGAAATAAGTACAGTTAATACCATATTAGACAATGTGCATTGTTTCCGTCAGTGAAATTTTAACAATAATTCGGAGTAAAATTATGTTACTGACAGTAATCTATAAAGGTAGTTTGCTAGTTGGGATGGTTGTATAATAGTACGAACAAATTTCTCAAATGTTTACATCTTGCTTATGACGACAAAAGAAATAGATTTATTAATTACCCGCCTCGGTGGCGTAGTTGGCTAACGCGCTTGTCGTGTTGAGCTCGACTGCTGAGGACGGGGAGATCGAGGTTCGAATCTCGGTCAGGTGAACTGGGGGTGGCTTTTCCTAAATGGTTTTCCAATCTCCCTCAACGCAAATGCGGGTTCACTTCCCCTAATTCAACCTTCCCAATTCCTAATTCATTAGAGTAATTAGTACTTAAAGCGTATAACCTGAATGGGTAGTAAGACGCGGTGCTAAAAATATTATATTTATTAATTACAGTTATGAGGTCAGTTAGTAAAACTCTGATTTCTCCACATTTTGTTGTTTAAGATAAACATTGAAAACACATTTGGTGTCTAATGTATTTTGTAATGTGCAAGAGCTTTAGTTGTGGTTTGTTTAATTTGTACTAATTACATTATTTTTTGTTTATAATTTTTGTTTTATGTTTGATTACGGATAGTCTGGTAGTGAGAATAATATAGGCTATCATGTTTTTTAGAGTAAATAATTGCTCAAATTTTGGTGGTGGTGATGAAGCTTGGACTTGGCATGGTATCAAAGATCTAAACAATTTCCTGGTATTGATTAAAACTCAATTGTGTGAGTCCGCAAGAGATTTATACCAACCGAGCGGCCGACAGCGTTAGCGATGATAATGCCAACATTTTATGATAGAGGGTGTCATGAAGTCAGCACAACTGGCCCTCCGGCCGGACAAATGATGAAAAACAACATAGTTTTGTTTTATTTATGTAACACATAATCTGAGGTGTACTTAAAACGTATTAAATAAATAATTACTTGTGATGATATCAAGGATAAAGATTCAAGTAGCGAGTGAACTTGGAAATATTTTCTTGGAGCAAAATTTTGAACAACCAGTACAAATTAAAAAAAATTTTTTTTTTTAAGATGTTACTTTTAGATTGATTAAAACTTGCTATTTCATGAAATGGCCAAAACTTACCAATTAAAATTATCTATCCTGAAAAAAGATTACCCTTTTACTTATCTTCCTAAAATAGACGTTCAATATCAGAGCTGGCTTCTTAAAATATATAATTGAATACTCTCACAAACTTTTGAAACAATTACCATAAAACCGGCTTTATTTATTAGAAGGTATTTTCACACCGCGCTACTTTGAATGACTGATTTATTGTTCCTTCTCTAGATCACTGTTTAATTTCCTCTTATATATTTATTATTATATATTTAGCACCGCGTCTTACTATCCGTTCGGGTTATACGCTTTAAGTACTAATTACTCTAATGGATTAGGAAATGGGAAGTTTGAATTAGAGGAAGTGAACCCGCATTTGCGTGGAGGGAGAGTGGAAAACCATTTAGGAAACCTCCCCCCCCCCAGTTCACCCGACCGAGATTCGAACATCGATCTCCCCGTCCTCAGCAGTCGAGCTCAACACGACAAGCACGTTAGCCAACTACGACACCGAGGCGGGTCGAACAAGTAGAAAGGAGCAGTATATAAATATAGGCGAAAGCAACGGAAGGAAATACCGGTAATTGTATTATAATGAAGCAGGAATTAGCAATCTGTCTCTTCTGGACCTTTGGTGAAATTACCATTTGATTTAACCATACAATTTGTTTCCTAAAAATATGAACAAAAAATAAGATAAGTCTCACAAATCTATTTCTCATATTACATAACGCTTATTATTTAAGATGTTAGCTGTTCCTTAAAATTTGTAGAAATATGTTTCAATAATTTGTTATGACCCTAAACATTAGGAAATTAGAATTAAGCCGATTGAACTGTTTAGCGGCTAAAAACTTGACTCACGCTGAAGCATCTAACTTTGCGCACCATAGCTTAAACTAAAGGATGGTTTTTACATTTCGATGTTTTAATCCTTTTTTGGGGATTATTTAGGTGCTGTTCTTGAAGTCTCTTGCATAGAATACTGGCCCTGGAACACCTGACTTTAAATAGCATAGCAAATCACACTGATTGGAGTTAAAAACATTTTTTTTTGCAGGAATCACTTTAGGTGTTGAGGCAGATCGTAACCGCAGAAGGTATATTCCATGGCCCCATTCCCCACTGTGTCATCGCTATCACGTCCACTTCGCCCGCCAGAAGTCACTCCCGATGACAGCCTTAGTGTCTTTCCCTGGCAGCGGAAACACTTGGCTGCGCTACCTTCTTGAGGCATCTTCGGGCGTGTTCACCGGGAGCGTTTACATCGATCGCAGGATTATGATTAAAGGTAACTAGCTACTACTAATGAACTGTGAAAAACTCTTTGTTAATATTTTTACTAACCGAAGGATCTTATTAAAAGTTAATGAATTAAGATAGATTTTACTTTTTCACTATTAGTATATATAATGAGCGCATTACCTTGATTAAAATCTCCAATTTCAAATATATTCCATCCATTGTAATAAAGTAATTGTATTTTTTACTATCTACTCAGTAATGGTTAAATTGCGAATACTACAAGAAGTTATAAAATTTATTAGAAACAGATTACTCATTTAAATAATATACAAATAATTATAACAATATAACAATAATTATATCTAAAAATGAAATTCCTACAGATAATTTCTAAACCATAAATTTGTATGGTTTTATATGAAACAACTCAAAACATATAGAGGCAATTACTGAAATTATTTCATTTTCTAATACTATGTGATGGTGACCTGGAGGCCGGGGTTCAATCCTCAGTTACGGCAAAGATTTATATGATTACCAAACCCTTCCTTCACCTCTGACAAGACATCTTGTGAATGTGGGGAATGCCAGGCCTCCACCGTTCCATTTCATCTCACAATCACCCTACCATTACACATTAGCGTAAGTGCGTATAACCCGAACGGGTAGTAAGACGCGGTACTAAATATGTATATGTATGTATGTATGTATGTATGTAACATAACTGTAGAAGCTTATAATCAATGTCAGGTTTTCAGTGTTTCATTTTCACATTTAAAAAAAAGGATAATCTTGTGACTTTGTGGCTATACCTCATGCTCGTGGGTCTAAGGTTTCTATGGTGAGGCTGACCCACCAGACTGTGGGTGCACAGTTGTCCAGAAGACCCACGGTTTTGCCTTGGAAGGCAGCGTCCCCCGCAACGTCTACCAGCGGACGGCAGAAGTGAAGTTGTTTCGAGGCCGAGGGGTGCTTCTCATAAGAAACCCGTATGAGGCTCTGCTATCTTACCGCAACTTTCTGTATGGGGGGCATACCGGGTTCGCTCCCTACACTCGGTTTAAAGGACCAGGTGAGTTGGCCTTACACAATCTTCTTAATTACTTGGGAATGTTCAATATATAAATCTTTTATTTTTATGCAACTACAGTGAGACCAGGTGACCTGGTGGTCTAGGGGTAAGGTGTCAGACTTCTGTGCTGGCGGCCGGGGTTCAATCCTCGGTCCCGGCATAGATTTATCTGATTACCAAACCCTTCCTTCACCTCTGACAAGACATCTTGTGAATGTGGGGAATGCCAGGCCTCCACCGTGGTTCGGATTCCACGTTAAACGGTAGGTCCTTCATTTCATCTCACAATCATCCTACCATTACACATTAACGTAAGTGCGTATAACCCGAACGGGTAGTAAGACGCGGTGCTAATAATAATAATAATAATAATAATAATACAGTGAGACCCAACTCGGTGGCGTAGTTGGCTAACGCGCTTGTCGTGTTGAAGCTCAACTGCTGAGGACGGGGAGATCGAGGTTCGAATCTCGGTCGGGTGAACTGAGGGGTGGTTTTTTCCTAAATGGTTTTCCACTCTCCCTCCACTCAAATGCGGGTTCACTTCCTCTAATTCAACCTTCACAAGTCCTAATCCAATAGAGTAATTAGTACTTAAAACGTATAACCCTAACGGGTAGTAAGACGTGGTGCTAAATATTATTATTATTATTATTATTATTATTATTATTATTATTATTATTATTATTAACTACAGTGAGATCTCCCTAAACGGACACCTTTGAATATAGGATTTTTATTTATAGCGGTCATCTTAAATCTTCCCAATAAAATAACATGGACTCTTACGGTGAAATAACTTTCCAATGACGGACTTTCTCAATATTGAACACTGATAGAGACGCTTATCAATTGATAGCAATATCTACATACTGGACAAAAATTGAAAGCACCAGTTCATATACAGTATTTAACTGTAGGAATATCAGGAACGAACGCCATTACCTCATGTGAAATGTGAGTAGTCCCACCTTACCTCTCTAGGGAAAGTTTCTAAAATTGCCTGCGTAGAAATGACTACAACATTTCAAAGTGGAGCCTCCCCCTCCTTCCGAGTCATCAGTGGGATTTGTCCCGGCGTTAAGTCTGTTCTTGTGTGCACATATCCAAAGGCCAACTGTTAACATTTCATTATATTTGCATATTGTTCTGTGTCTTCTGAAATATGTACAATAAGCTATGTTCAACATGTATTATTATTATTATTATTATTAGCACCGCGTCTTACTACCCGTTCGGGTTATACGCACTTACGCTAATGTGTAAATGGTAGGGTGATTGTTAGACGAAATGGAGGACCTACAGTTTAACGTGGAATCCGAACCACGGTGGAGGCCTGGCATTCCTCACATTCACAAGATGTCTTGTCAGAGGTGAAGGAAGGGTTTGGTAATCAGATAAATCTGTGCCGGGACCGAGGATTGAACCCCGGACGCCAGCATAGAAGTCTGACACCTTACCCCTAGACCGCCAGGTCACCAACATGTATTAATTTCTGTATAAAATACTGCACAATACTAGAATTCGATTTTTGTAATTAATTTCTACAGTATATAGGCTCATATAGATTAAACTCTGTTCATACAATATGTATTAAAAAAACCAAATCAAATTGTTTTTTCCAAGTAGCGGACATTACTCTGATCCCCGGAAGGTGTCCGCTGTTAAGATATTTCACTGTTTAACGCATACTGGTATGACACATACTAACCACCCAATAGTAAGTGAAACACAACTGAGGCTCTATTCAATCATTGCCAGATTATAATCGTATAAAAACCTTTGAGATCACAACGGGTGTCAAACAGTAATGTGGAATAATTGCCCCCAATCTATTCTCAATATCTGTTCAAACTATAATTTATCTTATAGATGAGAAACTACCACTGAGTGTAGAAATAGTGTATAGGACGGATGGTGGCTTATTCAACCTTAGAATACTACGAGCGAAGGCCAAGATATCTACAACGTCAGTTTTCGAACTCCAGTAGGCGGATGACAACATTGTTTGGGCCAACTCAGAAGAGGACCTCCAGAATATTTTGAATACATTTGATGATGCGTATAATTTAATTTGTCTGGGCATTGATATCAGAAAGACGCAGATTCTGTATCAACCTGCACTCAATTCCAACGATGCAGCTCCTGCCATCACAACCAATGGGGAGGTGTTGCTGAACATCAAACACTTTCCTTACCTTGGCAGTCACCTATAGACAAATTCAAATATTGATTGTAAAACCCAATCCAGTAGTAAGACGTGGTGCTAATAATAATAATAATTTACAGATTAGAAGAGGAACTATCCATTTTCAACATTTCTGTCCTAATTCAATCCTCTATTTTGAGTCCACCATAATATTATTATTATTATTATTACTATCATCACCGCGTCTTACTACCCGTTCGGGTTATACGCACTTACGCTAATGTGTAATGGTAGGGTGATTGTGAGATGAAATGGAGGACCTACAGTTTAACGTGGAATCCGAACCACGGTGGAGGCCTGGCATTCCCCACATTCACAAGATGTCTTGTCAGAGGTGAAGGAAGGGTTTGGTAATCAGATAAATCTGTGCCGGGACCGAGGATTGAACCCCGGCCGCCATCACAGATGTCTTGACACCTTACCCCTAGACCACCATTCAACCAATATAAAGAGGGTTGGGTGGTGTGGGGGTGGGGGGTAAGTAGAGCTGTTGCAGAGACTTTTGAATCTTCGGGAAGCGTAAAATCTGGCCGTTTGTTGTAATAATACCCCCCCTCCCCTCTTGTTTCAGAGTGGCAACGGTTCGTATCACAGTTGGCCATTGTTTGGCGTGACCTAGCGGCGACCTGGATAAACTACACCAAGGGAAGAGAAGCAATGGTGCTGCATTTTGAGAAACTCCGATCGGACCCTCGCAAGCATCTGAGCGGCATCCTAGACTTCCTTGGCATCTCCGTGGATGAGAACAGGCTGGGCTGCGTGTTCAGTCACGTGGATGGACCGTTCCGTCGGCCGGAATCATCTCAACAACTCCTCTTCAGCAATAGGTGGTTATTACAATGGGGGGAGGGGGGGGTGCGGGTTAGTTTGTTAAATAATGTTGTGATGAACATTCTTTCTATCTTTTTTTAGTATTTTTCTTTTTTCTTTTTTAATATCTATTTACATACATTTTTTTTTACAAAAACAAATCATAATGGAATCATTAACTTTTTCCCAACCCCTTGGGGTTCTCAAAAAATAAAATGTTACGAAAGTAAATTAATTGTTTATTCTGTCCATTCAGATCCCCAAATAGGGCACAATATATATATATATATATAGTGGGGGGGGGGGATTTGTGTTCCCCCCCCCCACACGACACATGTGACCCGGTAGTTCGTATTTGACGGATCGGCGGGTGCACTTCGCGACACTGATGAACCTTCTAAACACCACTAATAAACGCTTAGCCCAAGTAGCTACAGTTGCCCCATGGCTTTTTTGGTGCTGACTGACAGCTCACAGCTGACAGTTGACAGTTTTAAAAAGTTACCAGACCAAATTATGTATCCCTACGCTGAACTAGATGATCTGCAAAAACATGTGTTTAGCATCTGTCACTTTTGAGAGTCTAAATTTAAGTATATACCTAAATGTTGACTGTCATAAGTCAGCTGAGAGCTGTCAGTCAGCACCAAAGAAGCCATGGGGCTACTGTAGCACAGCTCAACCATGCCCCACATCCACTTCGGTGGCTGCATGGTTTAAGGTACTACTTTTGCAATAAACTAGACTGCTGGAGATGGGGAGATAGGTGTTCGATTCCAGTCGGATGTTCTGAGAGTGGTATTGCCTAAATGGTTGTCCACTCTAACGCCACTCAAATTCGGCTACACTTCCTATCCCCTAAAACATTTATGTGATTAGTACATAAGTGTATAATAAAAAACACACACATAAAAACCATTAAAAAAACTGTACCAAGCACATAGCAAGAGTCAATTGGAAAAATGAACCCGATTTCTAAAAAAAAAAGTTTTATAGCACCTCTTACACCGCCTCAATGGCGTAGTTAGCTAACCTTCTACAGTAGCTCCATGACTTCTTTGGTGCTGACTGACAGCTCACAGCTGACAGCTAAAAGCTTTGTAAAGTTATCAGACCAAATTATGTATCCCTACGCCTCTCGTATGATCTGCAGCTGCAGCTGTCACTTCTGACAGTCAAAATTTAGGTATATACCTAAATGTTGACTGTCATAAGTCAGCTGTGAGCTATCAGTGAGCACCAAAGAAGCCATGGGGCTACTGTAGTTTAATGTTGAGCTAGCCTGCCGAGGACGGGAAGATCATGGTTCGAATCTCTCTCAGGTGAACTAGGAGTGGGGTTTTCCTAAATTATTTTCCATTCTTCCCTTTACGTAAATGTGGGTTCACTTCCTCTATATCCAACCTTCCCAATTCCTAAACTTTGAGTGTAAATAGCACTTAAGCGTACAACCCAAATGGGTAGTAAGACGCGGTGCTATTATTATTATTATTATAGCACACATTGTTGTTTTGACATCTTATGAACTTCTATGGCACATATAGGATTTAGATAAATTTGCTGAACTAGGCGTACAAAAGTCGTGAGTAAGCTAGTCATATTTTGTTTAAGCTATCTATTTTAAAAGATGTGATGATATGGATCCATAAGCTCTAATTGAGCATCTTTATTATTATGAATAGTTTTTCGGCTTTGTCCATGCCTTATTTAATGTAAATTTAAATTACTTCGGCAATTAAACTATATCATAATCGCTTTACGTCAAATCTGAGAACATAAAAGGAAGTTGAAATAGAGAGTACTTGTACTAATCTAGTAAAATTAACATTTTGACTTCTATTAAATTATATTCAGAAAATTGAAAAATGACACCTGGACACGGGAATCGAACCCGGGACTTTCGACTTAGTACGCCAATGTTTGTTTGTTTGTAAGGATTATTTATTTATTATTGTTAAACATATATATATAACATGAATAAAAACACGTAGAAACATGGAGGACAAAACAGTTGACACCAGCCCCGAAGGGCTCTCGACATCACACACGACATAGAAACATATAACAAAACTTCACACAGAACAACATTGACGCCCTGGCGGGCTGAATAAGGCTCTCAGTAGATTAGGGGTGGGAAAATATAATAAAAACCCACCCCATAGTACGCCAATGCTCTTACCACTGAGCTATCCAGGATTCGTCCCGTGCCCAGGGTCATTTCTTCACTCATATTTTAAGGCAGAGTCTTTGATGGACGTGCGGAAGTCGTCAGCTTATAAACATGTGATTATATAAGATCACAGCTATCAGACGACGACTTCCGCACGTCCATCAAAGACTCTGCCTTAAATATGAGTGAAGAATGACCATGAGCACGGGACGAATCCTGGATAGCTCAGTGGTAAGGGCATTGGCTTACTAAGTCTAAGGTCCAAGGTTCGATTCCCGTGTCCAGGTGTCATTTTTCAATTTTCAGAATATGATATCTGAGTGGTGCTATCCTCACTAAAATGCATAGATGATAGCTTCGGCTATCTGAATCATTTCTATTGAATTGTTTACAGATCAACATATTCACCAGGCTGGCGTTTTCAATATGTACTTTCTTAAGTTGTTGGAAAACACAAAAGAAATAATTTAAATACATTAAATCAAAATGAACATTAATCTAAACCATTTCTCAACTTCGTGAAAAATATTTCAAATGTATTTGTTATTTACTTTAAAAGTATCAAAGTTTTTTTCTGAAAACTGATAAAATACATACCATTAATAACTTTAACAAATTATATGTTTTTGCTATACTTTGAATAGTAATCATTTTAATTAACTTGATTAGAGTAAATTGTTGTTTAAATACCGTTAAATAAGGCGTTACCTGTTTTTTGTTTTAGTTGCACAAGTGTAGAATTTAAACATTACTCCGATGAAATTAATGATTAACATATAATGAAGAAAAACAAAAATGTTAAAAGCATTTGGTTTGACGTTCATCAAAATAAAAAAATAAAAGTACAACATTTTATTTTCAAGATAAAAACGGTTATTCAAATTGTCCAGACAAATATTTTTTATCCAGTTTTATTCGTTATTTTAAAAGTGTGAATAGTGAGTTTATGTAGTTTTATAAATAAAATATATTTTACTGTGAGCTTTTGAACTCAATAATATATTAATTATATAATTAATTAACACGACAAGCGCGTCAGCCAACTACGCCACCGAGGTGGGTCATTTATAATAATGTGTCTTCTTAGTCATATTTAGATTATGCTAAATAATATTTAAAAAATATCATAAATGTCCGTTCCAAACAAATAAAAGTAGATCTGAGTTTTTTTTTACACTGCATCTCAATACTCTTGTCCGGGATCTACACATTTAATTACATTTATGGGCTATGGATAAGTAAAATTATAATTTAGAGCAAATGTATCCACATTTGTGTGGAGGTATAAAGGGAAACAATTTAGGAAAAATTCTTTCAGTACATCTGACTGGTGTTCGAATTATGAACTCTATCACTGTCAAAATAGACTAAACAAGCTTGAAGTTTACTCCACGTACCTACAGATGCTTATATAGCTGAATAAATTAATCAATAACCGGCTCCATGGCTTAGTGATCGGCGCACCTGGCTACGAGTCTAGGGGTCCTGGATTCGATTCCCAACTAGTACATTGAGTAATTTTCCCGTAAAGGAAATGTTCCCAACGGCCACAGGGGTTTGGTTATTGTTATTATTATTATTATTATTATTATTATTATTATCATCATCATCATCACCGCGTCTTACTACCCGTTCGGGTTATACGCACTTACGCTAATGTGTAATGGTAGGGTGATTGTGAGATGAAATGAAGGACCTACAGTTTAACATGGAATCCGAACCACGGTGGAGGCCTTGCATCCCCCCGCATTCACAAGATGTCTTGTCAGAGGTGAAGGAAGGGTTTGGTAATCAGATAATTCTGTGCTGGGTCCGAGGATTGAACCCCGGAGGGGTTTAGTTAGTAAGGCTTAAGTTAGATTAAGACTCACTTAATGATAACTATCCCCACATCATCACATTGCGGGTAATACGTGTAGACAACTTCCTATGGTGTACTCTGGTCAACGTTCTGTGCCACGAAAGCGGCCATTAGTCTCCACCACATATAGCTGAAATAATCTGGATGTCATGTCCCTCCCGGTAAATATGCAATATGATAAAACATAAATAAAAACAATAAATTATGATAAGTCATTTTATATTCTACGGTAGGTATTTAAAGTAAACGTGTGATAGATTTCATCTCAGATCCAAGATGTCGATTATATTATATTTTAAATATAGTATTTTAATTCAATATTACCCGCCTCGGTGGCGTAGTTGGCTAACGCGCTTGTCGTGTTGAGCTCGACTGCTGAGGACGGGGAGATCGAGGTTCGAATCTTGGTCGGGTGAACTGGGGGTGGTTTATCCTAAATGGTTTTCCACTCTCCCTCCACGCAAGTGCGGGTTCACTTCCTCTAATTCAACCTTCCAAATTCCTAATCCATTAGAGTAATTAGTACTTAAAGCGTATAACCCGAACGGGTAGTAAGATGCGGTGCTAAATATTATTATTATTAATTCAATGTTTCCGCAGAGACCCGTTCACCGACAAACTCCACAAGATTCTGGACACCGCGATTCATGACTTGGATCTGCTGTTAGTGAGAAGAGGTTGGGAGAAAGCACCGACACATCTCTATAAATTCTACAAGGGTAATAATTCAAGTGTCCCTTCACCGTGATCTTGAAGCTGATGCCTTCCTTCAACTATCATGAAGCGGCCTTTGCGATTCTTCAACAATGAAGATTCGCCTACGTTGAAGCAGCAGAAAGGGGCCACAAGTTTATAAACCATTTCAAGTCATTTCCAGAAATAAGGGCGTGACCTCTCGAATATTGTGATCTTTTCCATTTCTGTGTGTAAGACGATATAGCTTCTATTTTTTTTTTCCTGAAATTTAAACTCAAATCAGATATCGTCCATGAAACGGCAATATGTCTTAACCCACAGTGACTACATTTTACAGGAGACAGAAAAAACTTCTTAGGCGTGTAAAGATCCTATATTTATGTTTATAATTATATTGTTTTATGTTATCTTACGTTCTGTTTTTCATATCCAAAATGAAATCATACTAAATTTTATAATAACACATATTTATGTGGGTTATGACATTTTGCCACTAAACAAAAATCTACCTGGGAATACATTATCTTTAGATTAAATATAAAATAGATAGAAATTTTTTAGGGATACAATATTTTAACATTATGTGTAGTTGTAACCCACAAGTCTAAGAATAGTAAAATCTCAATTTTGTCAAATTTGTGGGTTACGACATATTGCCATTTCATGGACGATATGTTATTTTACTATCATAAAAAAATAAAAAAACAACGCTGGTATTTTAGTTACACATGTATAAATATATTCTGGACATCAAGATATTCAGGATGTGTGAAATATAATTTTCAAAAATAAAAGGAATGTTCACTTTAAATGGTCCTCCTCGATACTAATATATTGATTTTGATCAGAATTGTAAAATATACAAACCGCTTCTTGGATATCCAAGTGAATTATCTTTAACTCTCTTCTGGGTTACCATTCCTACGTCAAGGATGTCTAAACTGAAAATAATACAACTTTCAACAGATTTATTGTTTACTTACTAAAATAACGCATTGACGCCCACTTCCCAATGAAGCAATTTTATTCTATTTATGCTACATGTTTCCTATACAAACAAAAGAGTCGTTAATTTCTTACTTACTCTATGACATTAGTAACTCGAAAGTTCATTGCCGCACTTATGTACTTCACTTTTCCTTATCTTGAGCTAGTTCTATCCAGTCCAACTCATTACAACCTTGATCTTTCAGGTCCATTCTAATTTTATCTTCCTATCTGCATCTAAGAATTACCAATCGTATCTTCTTATACACGGATACGTTTCTAGAATCTCCCATTCACGATACATGTCCTTCCCACAGTAATCTGTGAGATTTGATTATCCAAACAATGTATTGAGGTAAATACAGGTATTCAACCCATAATTAGGTAACTGCCTCCACTCCCCAAAATATTCTTCCCCTTTTTGAACCAAACATCTTTCTAAGCACCTTGTTTTCGAAAACCTTACATTTGTTTTACCGTGTAAGTTAAGATACCATGTGTCACATTCATATAGAACAACTGGTAAAACTATTGTATTGCATTGTATTTTCTGAATTTAACATTCCTCGAAAGCTGGCGAGATGTAGACAACTTACTGACAGAGTGATATAATACATTTTTAATGGCTTTATATTTTCCCAATGTACACTCTAATATCTCTAATGATAGTTAAAATTGTTCGTAAATATTTAAACTCAATAATTTGGTCAAATGACATTTTGTTTGATGTAATCTCTAAATGGTCGTCCACAATTTGTGTTCTCTGTGTGATCACATATGAAGTCTTTTCTGTGTTCACTTCTCAACCTATTTCCATAATAGACTCTGATAAAACTTCTGCATTTCTTTCAACAGCTTCTTTATTATAACCTAACAAAGCCAAATCATCTGCTTATTTTAATGGAGGCATTGTACCTTAAATTTCAAGCTTTATCTTCTCTTTACCACTAACCTAATAGCATAGTATAAACTTTAGAGACTAAAGCTTCATCTACATACTCCGTATTTGTAAGGTGTGTAAGAGATAGACTCCACACTAAGATATTGTTCTGTTCACAGAGTCCATTTACTAAGTCCTTAGTCCTTACCACTCCGTAAAAATTGATTCAACTTTAACTTTTTAAGGACTAGTCCATATGGACGACTGGTAAGGACTACCACGCACAGCAAAGTAAATATGTGCTTGTGCATCTAAATGAATTCATCAATGAAAGCGAGTTCCAATAACGGAGCTATTTCAGAAATATATTTCTGAAAATTTAAATTCCGGGAAACTGTGGCATCTCAGAAAAATGTTGTATGAGAAATATCAAGTTCTTAGAAAGAGTGGCGTCACTTTTGTAGGTTATACTTCACATTCGTATTCTTTATTATCTTTGCTTCATAGATCACGTCTGCTTGTGCTTTGCCCTAGACAGATTTCTTTCGATTCGCTGATTCTCTCATTGGTTGGCACTGTCACGTGGTTTAAGATACGGACTGTGTGGACGTTATTTCCATTTCTAAGGATTTAAAGAAAATATGGATGAGTAGCTTACGGACTCTATAGAAAGGTCGTAGGGCTAGATTAAAAAGTAATGGGGAAAGTGCGTTTTCTTGTTTTAATCCATTATGTATTTAGAAAGTATCTGATAAATTACAACCACCCCGTACCCTACCGGGCGTATCTGTCAAATATACCTCAATTATCTTGAGTCGTTAGAAATAATATCTTGAAATAAAACGAAAATGTATTCAAATGTGTCTAAAGTTAAACAAAAATAGGTGAAATTTTAACCAAACGCAGTGCAAATTTACTTAGGACACCTTTATTACATTGGCTTGGCTGTGACCTATAGTTTCAATCCCAAGGATACCTAGATTTTAAACTATGTTAGCTTATGTCTATTAAAATATTATTAAAATTTGATATTTCCATATAATGGTTTTCAACTAATTATACCACAACATGAAAATAATAGTTGAAACTTGAATAATTTTTTAAAAAATAATATCAACTACGTGAATCTTGACCAAACTTTGTAAACATTTAAGAGCTTCCTTTAAATATCATTGTTTGATAATATTTCTCGTTCACCTGCGTCATATATAAATGTTTATTTTTGGAAATATTATTTAATATACAGATAATTCATGGAAAATAAAAAAATAAACGCTCGCTTGCACATGCCAAACTATTAATTCATATAAACTATGTTTAATTAATGGGTGAATAACACAGATTTCTACTAAACATAGTAATTACTCGATAAGATTCATTTTTTTTTATCATATTGCTTGTATTAATATTGGATGACATTGCTTAGTCTAAAATAGTTTACTCTTTACTATATTCAGTTGGGTTATTTCTGGAAATGGCTAGCTTATTTGTGAACTGAAGAGTTATCTCAAGAAAAAATGACAGTACTATCTTCAGCTCAATATATTCGATTGTTGAAATGTTTATTAAATAATTAACAATAGTTTAGAAAAAGTGTATTTTCATTTAGCTTTGGACAGAATGGATTTGTAATTTTTGAGTTATATTTGAGTGTTATAATATCCTCAAAGACCCTTAAGTAAATATAAAATTGTGTTAATTATACAGGATGAGTCGTTATTGGTTTCAAACCCACTAGGAGGTGATTCCTTATGAAAAAATAAGTGGGAAATAAATGGATAATTTTCCCCCGAAAGTGATTACTAAAAGAACTACTATCCCTTGAAAATCGCGTTTTAAAATGTTTTTATGTAAAAATATCAGACCCAACATAAGCTAAAACAACAATTCCCTCGTTAATGTTTTGTTGTTTTAAGATGTTAAACCTCTGAAAACTGGGTTTCAGGGCTGGGGGCTACCACCCTCTTTTCGCATTGAATTTTGTAACACTGAGCTGTAATTGATTTTTAGTGGCGAATTATTAATCAGCACCTCTAAATTAATAGAAAATGTTGACTTGTCGGAACTTTCTCAGGCTCACAGTTTCCGAGAAAACCACATGTTTAGTTTTATTACAGGTTGTTAGTGCCTTGCAGTTAGGCAGCCAGTTGTGCAGTGTTGCAAGATGAAGCGAGGGGGGCGGACCCCATTTATTATTAATATTATTATTATTAGCACCGCGTCTTACTACCCGTTCGGGTTATACGCACTTACGCTAATGTGTAATGGTAGGGTGATTGTGAGATGAAATGAAGGACCTACAGTTTAACGTGGAATCCGAACCACGGTGGAGGCCTGGCATTCCCCACATTCACAAGATGTCTTGTCAGAGGTGAAGGAAGGGTTTGGTAATCAGATAAATCTGTGCCGGGACCGAGGATTGAACCCCGGCTGCCAGCATAGAAGTCTGACACCTTACCACTAGACCGCCAGGTCACCCGGTCCCCACTTAAACAATGAAAGGGGGTGAAAATACCAAACCCAGTTTTCAGATTTTTAACATCTTAGTTCAACAAAACATTGTCCAGGAATTTATTGTTTTATCTCAAGTTGTTTCTGATATTTTTAAATAAAAACATTTTGGAACGAGATTTTCAAGGGGCTCATAGCTCCCTTAGTAATCACTTTCGGGAAAGAGTCACCCATATATTTCCTACTTATTTTTTTTTATAAGAAATTGACTCTCAGTGGGACTGAGACTAATAACTATTTTGTATTGTAGGCCTACTTACTATTACTGGACATACATAATATGTGATATTAGCTTAAAGTTTTGATAACAGCATTTTGCACACACACTTTTTTATATGTGAGACGTCTTTGCACAAAATCTCGAAAAATAATAATACTTTATTTTTATTATATTTAGCGTGTTCTCGATATTGTTTTTATCCCACTGCGTCCTAATACCCGTTCGGGCCGTACGCATTTTAATTACAATATACTGGTGGATCTAAGGAAGGTTTAATTCAGAGTATATAAGCCCTCATTTGAGTGGGGGGAATGTGGGAAGCCATTTTGGAAAGAAACACTCTCAGTATTCCTGGCTAGTATAAAAATTAGTGATTGATTAATATGATCCTGATACAAGATATGGGAGCCTCTTTTCTTATAAAAAAAACCCTTTAAGTTGGTGGCACTTAGGGCCTACTCACATTTTCTCCATAACGTTTTAAAACAGTAGATACGATTAGGAATGTGATTCATTCACTGGTCTTGATACGATTGTGATTTTTTTTCCCTTGTAGAAAATCTTCATCCTTGTACCAATTTATTACTATCAAATTTGGTTGAAATCTATTTATAGCTTTAGCAGTGCTGTGGAATCCGACTCAATGTCTGACAATGTGATTTATGGGAACACACTAGAATATTTAAAAACTGATTATTAATCCACACAAATATTTAAAAACGATTGGAGGAGGTAATTACGTTTCTAAGAGTAGTACTTTTGGAGCTGTTAAACATTTAATGTTCCTGAGAAGGATGTTATCAAAATAAACAAATACTTATTTTGATTAATTATAAAACCATACTATTATAAAATATATATTACAAAATACATATATACGGGTGACCTGGTGGTCTAGGGGTAAGGTGTCAAACTTCTGTGCTGGCTGCCGGGGTTCAATCCTCGGTCGCGGCAAAGATTTATCTGATTACCAAACCCTTCCTTCACCTCTGACAAGACATCTTGTGAATGTGGGGAATGCCAGGCCTCCACCGTGGTTCGGATTCCACGTTAAACTGTAGGTCCTTCATTTCATCTCACAATCACCCTACCATTACACATTAGCGTAAGTGCGTATAACCCGAACGGGTAGTAAGACGCGGTGCTAATAATAATAATAATAATAATAATAATAATAATACATATATACATACAGTGGATAAAATGCATAGATTCTTGTCTAATGGTTGTAAAACGCGTTTTTTAATCATCCTATTTATTATCTAATTTATTCACAGAATAAAGCTTATTTAAATGTACATTAGTTTTAAATTGCCCCTCGATCTCATATCCCACCAATAAGGTTGCCAAAAGAGAATTATTACCACTCTTAACATGGTAAATGCAAGACGTGTTCCGTATCTTAATCTAGTGAATTAAGAACCCCCTTCTTGAATTTATTTAGGTTATGTTTGGCACCAATAAAGGTTAATGCATCCTAATCTTAGAACCGCTCATTCATGTAGAGCTCAATACTTATTACTTCCTCCTAGTTGACTTCTAAATTAATTCACCTGTCAGGGCAACAGTGAAGCAACAGCATTCCTTGCAAACTGTCTGCTTATTGTTAACTTTTAAAAGGTTCCACATTGATACAAGGCACGCTGATGGATAACTTTCTTCTAATCGACCACGCCATAAGTGCGTACAACGCTAACACTTGAAACGTAACACTGCCGCTTTCATATTGCAGGTAACCTTGAGAAGCAGCCAAATTATTATTATTATTAGCACCGCGTCTTACTACCCGTTCGGGTTATACGCACTTACGCTAATGTGTAAAGGTAGGGTGATTGTGNTATTAGCACCGCGTCTTACTACCCGTTCGGGTTATACGCACTTACGCTAATGTGTAATGGTAGGGTGATTGTGAGATGAAATGAAGGACCTACAGTTTAACGTGGAATCCGAACCACGGTGGAGGCCTGGCATTCCCCACATTCACAAGATGTCTTGTCAGAGGTGAAGGAAGGGTTTGGTAATCAGATAAATCTTTGCCGCGACCGAGGATTGAACCCCGGCAGCCAATACAGAAGTCTGACACCTTACCCCTATACCACCAGGTCACCCTGAGCAGCCAAATGTTTTCCTATGGAGGGAAATTTCCGTCCTCCCGGTCACGTTAGATGGCTTATAGCGGTTGTATTACTAATGTGTTTTCTGTGATTAAACATGAAAATAAACTGTTAGGCTTGTAGTCAAGTGGAGACTAAATTGCCGTATGCAGTGGAGGGAAAATTCGAGGCATGTATCTCAGCCTGATGTACCAGTTGCTTTTTTTTTTAAAATTGTATTCATCGCTATGGTTATCCTCTCTCCTCCTCACTTATGAGGCTGCACTTTATATAATATCACCCTTGTCATTCTTATCTATTAGGTTAAGCCGTTAAAAGCGCCTGTGTTAAACGTATCCATACCAAGACTAATTTTTAATGGGATATGTAATCATTAAAACTCGAGCATTTAGCATCGTTATATAAGTTTGGAGAATAAATTATTTGCTATAAAAAAGAATACAAAACATTTTTTCCAGAATTAATTAATTCCTTTAAAATAACTTTTGTATCTGGATAACTAATTAACCATAATATTTCTTAAATAATTAAAGTAAATGTAGTCTCTGTTTTCGATATATTATTTAGATCATATGATTTTTTTAATCGCGGCGTCTTTATACCTGTTCAGGTTATACGCATATATGATAATCACTCTAATAGGATAGGGATGAGGAAAGAAGGATTTTAGAGGTAATCTACCCGCACTTTCGTGGAAAGAGAATGATATAGCATTTAGGATAAACCTCTCTTAGTGTACCAGACCATGGACTCGAACCCCAATCTCCCTGTCATCAGCAGGCTAGGTTAACACAAGAGTGACGCCTTAGGCTATTTATCCACTGAAGCGGGCTTTGGTTTAATGCTGCAGTTGAATATTTATTTGCACTTGCCCAATGGATCTTGTTCAAATACGTATAAATAACAAAACCAGAAAATTTGTCAATGTAGTGCGTTGCTCGTAGTTTGTCCCCTACCCCACTCTTTCATTTGTGCTTCCCTTGCCATCATTAAAGATGGCGGACAAGCCAGGTCCCAAGGGAAGCTTGACCATAAGAGTTGGTGGCAGCCTGGGTTTTTACATTGTTTGAAGTGCCGTGAATACGAATCGAAAGAGAAACTCCGTTGGAAAAATTTGGCATACTCATGCATCATTACGGCCTCATCTAGTAAGCCATAAATTAGTCTAGCAAAGAAGGGTCAAGGTCAGACAAACCAAAGAAATCAAATAAAAGAGGGGGTATTTTTTTAAAAACTTGGAATGAAGTTTTTGATTTAATTCCATTGTATTTTGAGGTTTAAAAATTAAAAAGGTGATAGATTTCTGAACATGCTTGGCAAGCCTAAAGATTCCAGCATCTCTTAAATGTAGTCTCTTAAATAAAAAAAATAAAAAATGTAAATTCCCACAAATTGAACACCATTGATTAAATATTTAGAATTCCTTTCCAATGGCCTTTTCTCGTTGACAGGATCTGAATGGGGGGAAATAAACCCGCCACTATATTTGAACCAACCAATTAAGTTGAGCGATTGAAAATTTAATAAATTTGAAGCACCTGGACTTGCAAATAGAAAATCCATAATACCATATCTGTAAATAATTTTGCAGCCTTACCTAGAGAGAGAGAGAAAATAAATATATTGTTTTATAGTAAACAATGAAATTTCTTTCCTCTTTGGTGAGCGACCTTTGAATTGCGCTATATAGAAAAATCTGTTCTGTCCAAAAATATATGTATAGTTAATACATTGTATAGATGCATCTGTATGGCAATAATATTCAGTACAATATATTTGGACGAATTATAACAAACACATTGTACTTTAAAAAAAATTATTATAGAATTAATTTACTATTGTAAATGGCTTTTTGAAAGTAGAAAAATGCAATAATATTCTGTACAGGAACGTTAGCTTTCCTGGCATTTCTTTCAGCTATCAATTAATATTAAATCAAACATTTTAACTATAAATTTTCTGCACCAAATACCATAGACGCTGTGATACATAAAATATCTTTTCCTCGCCCCATTGGACAATGTCAAGCCCTCTTGTTGAAATATTAAGAGAAATGTTGCACTATTTTTGTACTTTTTGCATCGATATGTGTGTGCTCTTTAATAGTTATCAAATTGCTGTTATCATTATAAAATGGTGTCTTAATGACATAGTTGTACATGCTATATTTGTTTCTTATTTGTTATTGTTCCAGTCATGTTTTCTCGACAGAGAGCCACCGTCTCGAACATGATGCCTTCAACAATACTTTTACTGACAGATCATTGGACTCAGTTGGTGAACCAAAATAAATAAAATAAATCATAAAATAGGAATTTTCTTAAAGAAACATTTTTATAGCACATCTTACTACCCGTTTAGGTTATACGCTTATGTGCTGATTACGCTAGTGTTTTAGGGATGTGATAAGGTTGAATTTAGAGGAAGTGTAGGCCTACCCAAATTTGCGTGGAGGGAGAGTGGAAAACCATTTGGCGGAAACCATCCTCAGTACGGCGAACCGGGATTCAAACCCCAAAATCTTCGTCAGTGATAGTCCAGTTTATTATGAGGGTTACACCTCAGACCATTGGGCCAAAATGGTGAGTTTTAAAGATACATTACATTTTATAATTAGAGTGAGTGGCTGTTAAAATAAATAAAAAAATAAATCTATAACATATAAATTTGTTTGGAGGGGTATTAAATAATGTAAGATTAAACTGCTATATGAATCATATATTAACCTAATTCTGCTTCAAGTAATTTCAAAATAACATATTAAAACTGGGTTTATAACTAGCCCTTCTAATGGGAAAACATGTATAAAATAATATGATAGTAAAATATAATCTATCCTGGCATAATTTAAATATTACGTATACGTTAATTATAAGCAAATAAAATTTATCTTAAATGCTTTTTTTCCCCCTTAAAGTGTTGTGAAATGTGTGATATGGCACAATTCCTCATCCTTTACACAAAATTTTAAGACTTTGGAAACAGTATCAACACTGGCATGTGGTAAAGAATAAAAACAACAACATAACGCAGATGAACACGGCAGTCATCAAGTTTTCAAAAGGTTCACGCTAATACATTCCCCTGTTGGGCCCGTTTCAATGATGTAGTGGCAATTTAATTATTTTCTTGAAATTATATATATATTTTTAAAATGTCTACGCATCATTGCTTAGAAAAATGTAACTTCTAAATTAAAGCCTATAAAATGTAAATTAAATGTTCCATTTCAAGCAAATACTGAAAATTGATTTCCCAAGAAAATTCTTAGTATCGGAATATCTTCTGAAACTAGATAGTATATTTAAATGTAATTTTTTTAAACAGTGTTATTTTATAAATACTTACGTAGGTTGTCAGTTTTGAAATTCTCCCTCAAATTTAATCAAATAAAAATGAATTTCAATTCATGGTGGCCACTCTAACCTTCTTAGATAACTTCAACATATATCCTGTTTTTTTTCTGATAGCAAGTCTTCGCTTTCCCGATTTTTCAAAATGTTTTTTATAGAGTTATCAAGTTTAAGTTAGTTGACCTATTTACACTAGGAAAGAAAGTTTTTATAAAATATTTTCCACGTACGCAGCAATGTGTTAGTAAATTATATATTTGTTTTTAAGTTGTGATATTGTAGTATTACGGAAACAATGTATGAAATAGCATTACTTCCAATTTAGAACTTTAAAAACGCTTGCACTCCATGTTAAACTGGCTTTCATTACATCCGTAATAAGGAGAAACTTATGAATGTGGGCACTTGGGCTTGAGAAGTCATCCCATAAGTACCAATTATCCAAATAATCCCGGGATCCCGATCAACTTAACGCTCACTTAAGATTCACTTAATATCCACTTAACGTAAAGAAACTAGTGTGTGATCAGGGTTTCACTTAACGTAATTTAACAACTAGAGCAAATTATAGACAATAGATTTAGACTGTTTGAAAACAAATTGTTAATTAAAATTAAACTCAATCATTTAGGGCTGATTAGGCTACAATTAAGTATGAAATAAAAATTTTACTGGATATAAGCACCTAAATGTAACAAGAGGCTGCGGTGTTTTAAGGTTCGCGAAACGCAAAAATATTATATTATTTTTCATAAGTACGACTGTAATCTCCGTGATATACAATTTCCTTAGAATAGACCATCACTTAGATAACTTCATAGTCTTATGAGTGGTTTTTGAGCCTATTTTTATAAAAAATATTTCAATGAAAACCTAATTAAATGGCTATGTTTTAAATCCCAGTCAAACAGTGAGAAATTCTTTGTTTGGATCTACAGTCAGTGGTTGGCCAAATTTTATTTTATAAAAAATCATTCAAAAAGGGCATAGTTGGAATCTATATGTATATAGAGCTTGGTCTAACGCAAAGTTTTAATTTTAAGTTTATTCCATCCGTTTGGATTGGTCTCAAATAAAGACTATATAATACACTTATTAGGATTTTTTTTTTTTAGGATTAATTTGTAAACATTGACTGACCATACTTAGATCATTTTACATTCTATGGTTGGATAACTATTAACGTATTTTATTTATTTACCTAGTATTTTTCTTAAACTTATTTTCCCAAAAAAATTGATTAATTATCAATTTATTATTGTTTTTAATTATTAAAAACAACAATGTACAAATATATTTATAAAATACTAAAAGCTCTTTCATTTTTAAAAGCCAATAAACGTTTATGATAAATAAATTTCCATACTTTTTTATTCAATGAAAACATGTAAAATTGTGTTGATATCGCAATTGCGAAACACACACTTTAAATCAAAAATGTATAATTGTTCTCGAATCCATTTTGGAAAACGTGTAGCCCTACCACGGGTTATTGATATATCACCATCCGTTTATCGCTTATGTACTCACACAAATCTTCGAAAATTACTTATTTCTATGAAATAAATAAATATAAGATCAAAATTATCGTAATAAGATCTTGAGGCTATGCAAAGGAAAACCAATCACCACTTACCAATGCCACCTAGATCCATTTACACAAGATGTATTTGTCAGGATGAAAAGTAGGCTCCAGAACGCCAAGTAACACTTTGATTAACGTCATCCTATTTTATTGCCCTTGAAGAGACAATATGTATTTTTATTTTCTTAGTATTGCCTGTTACTACCAGCCCAGGATATACGCATATGTACTAATTACGCTAGTAAGTTAGGGAGAGAAAGGTAGAATTCAGACCAAGTGTACTCACATTTGCGCCGCTGTAGAGGGGAAAATAATTTTATAAACCTCAATAAAACCTATCGGGATTTTAACACCGATCTCCTTGTCATAAGCAGTCTAGTTTAGCATGAGATTGAGGACTTAGAATATGCAGCCACTTAAGCAGGTGGAAATATGTGATTTAGTTGTTGACCAATATCATATCGATTTACTACACGCTGGTTCTCATTTGATCTTGCCCATGCTGAGATTTAGATTTTGGATACCATTCGCCCACATACAGATCAAACTCGGCCCAAGCCCGTCATACCGATGATGTATGCATTGCCTAGAGAAATAATGTGTGGTCTTCCGAGATTTCTAACAGGATTAGAATACACTGGTCCATTCCATATCACCCCGAACAGACAAAGAGGTTAAAAGTATTTTCCCTAAAGCAAACTTTTTTTTTGCCTCTTCATATGTTTGTCTGTTAAAGTGGTTCACATTGAACTTTTGTTGGCTCTCATGATATAATTCTCTATGGCGACCTTCAACTGTTCCTTTCAAGTTGAGGCCCTTGTAAATTTATTATCTCAAACGGAGAAAGGAATTTTGCTATAGCTCACCGTAAACTTAGTGATTTGTAGATGTTTCTGTCATCACAGACTTGCACCTCTGCCACAGACAATGATTTGTCCTCTCTGGACATATTGAATTGAAGATAAGTACTGGCGGAGCCCTGTCGTTGGTAGGCGTGTGGGAATCAAATGTGCGTTGTATAAAAGATCACCTCAAACGCTTTGTATAAGGCAAGATTTTTACCTATGAAGTATTTAACACCGTCCTTATTCAAATTGAGGCCATCTTGAATAGTCGACCGCTGTATGTGTTGAGTAGTAGGCCTAATTCTAATGTGACACTCACACCAGCTCACTTCCTCACATTCGGATCTACGCTTGATTACCTGCCTGCACCTGACTTGACAACCACCTGCAAAGTTTTCAACTTGTCAACTGCATGACTGAAAGAGATAGAGAAAAGAGTACCTGCATACCTTGCAATCCAGGGCTAAGTGTACTGTAAAAACCCATTCCTATTGAAAAGGGTACCGTTGTCAATCTCCTGCAATACCACAACCTTCCTCTTCAATGGCCCTTAGGAATCACGTAGGATGTTATTCCGTGGACGGATGACGTGGTGAGGATTGTCGGCGTCAGAGCATGGACTGGCGTGACCAGTCATTAAATTGTTTACTTTTCCTACTCAATATATATATATTTTTTCTCACTTTGCTTATATTTTGTTTTTGCTACCGCATGATTTTCTTTTTTGTTGTAGTGTTTCCAGGTTCTGAAACTTATGTTCCAAGGTGAGGGGCTATGTTTTTGCCATCTTATTTAGCTGTAGAAGATACTACTGGAGGCGGTTGTGGTTGTTGATAGTGAGTGTAGCTCACCTTCCACCTCCACTTTTGTTGTATTATGAATTCAGCCGCTTCTCTAGAGCGGTGCGGTCGGTTGTCATTGAACTTTGTAGTGGTTTTCATCATTGGATAAGGAGCTCACCCACCGTTTAGTATTGTGTCAATTTAACCAGTGTTTTGTATTTGTTTAACTGCGTTCTTGACTCATGGACCAGTTGGAAGTTCGACCATTATATCCCAGGGACAAACCTTTTCACCTGAACCCCGCAATTATTTACATTAAGCTTCCGTATTCTCTGTTTTTACTAATATTTGTTAGGGACATTCCATTCTAATATAAAGACCCATCCGTACCCAAAAACTCTTTCCAACTGAATTTTGTATTTATATTCAAGAAGGAGTCACAAGGTGACCACGAGATCAACAACTGAGGTAAGCTTTCGTAACATCAGAGTTCTCCTTTACAGTATGTCCTTTTTTCCATGGTTATTTAAAGGCGGCTTATAATTTGTTTGTGTTTGTTGCCACAACCACGTGCCCAACTACACAGTTCAGTTTTTGACGTGAATACGTCTTTAAATTTGCTACCATATGGGGGCAATCCAAAAAACCTAATGATAACAAAATCGGGGGATACAGTTTGGCGTTGTAGTTTCGAATCTATCCTCTACATACAAAATTAAATTATACCACTTGATAGCTAAAGGATCAAAGAATGCATTACGATACGCGAGAACAGTGACGCATCGCGCGCGATGGAGTGGGAAGCGCCGCCATTTTGAGGTTATTTTGCTGCGTATCGAGATTTGCAATCAGTATAACTTTTGACTCGGAGAAGCTACGATGTTCGTTTGAGTTTTAATCGTCAGCTGTCGTCAAAATCTATCGTTTGTATATAAAACATTAGTTTAAAGTAGTGAGCGTGAATATAATAAGGTGTTAGAATAAAAAAATATTACATAAACGTATTCACGTACAACACACGGCCGTGTCCATGACACAGCCACACCCAATTTTTTAAATTTTATTTCCATATCCATAACCTTAAATACAGTTTTCATGATAAATACAATGACAGTTAAAGGAATATTTTGGCTGAACTAAATGTTAAATATCTAATAGCAATAATTATATTTAACTACATTTTTACTTGTAGAAGTATCATTTAAAGCTTGTATGAAAATAATTGTCCATCATATAATCATAATATGGTTTTAAATATGTTGACTCGTCATTATTTCTAAAACATTGAATTTTTCAAAGACAATTGTGATTTTTAACTATAAAAATTATGTTTATAAAATATTTAACTTTTCATATATAATTATGGTTTAGTAATTTTGACACTTATTTTTTTTTATAAAGTACTAAACTTTTTAAATATCGTTTGAAATTGAAGTACTGTTAACTACTTTAATTGTAGGCCTAAACGTTAATATTTCTTAAGAAGACACATAAAGAAAAGCATCTACCCTAGGAGCAATCATTAATAATTTACTAATATCGTATTGGCATTGATAAATGGTATAATTATAACTACTAATTTAGCCATAAATATATATCCGCTTTCAACTGAATTAAAATGCTATGAAATCTATTAAAATAATGTAAAGTAACAATTATTAATATGTTTTCCAAAACTCATTAAAACTAAACAAATAATTTATTAGATAATTGCTAGAAATTTCTGAAAGGGGAAAAAAAAGTTTCTCACGTTAGTGGTTTTTTATCAAATAAAACAATAAGCAGTATAAAATAAAAATGTGTATAGCTATTCTAGATCACGGCAATATCGTCTAGAATGTTCTCTTATTTTTCTCTGTCAAGGCTTCATCAGAAATAAATACTTGATTCTTCATCAATGTGATTTGCAGTTGAACCCACTTATAATAATATTATTGATTTAATATAAATTCGGTTAAATTTTTAAGTAGATTGAAAATTTTAATCTCAATGTATAAATTATTGATATCAAATAAATAATGTATGTATATATCGTGATTATATTAATTTTTATTTGTTTTATACATTAAACAAATAATAATGAGATTAGCTCCACGTCTTACTACCCGTTCGGGTTATACGCTTTAAGTACTAATTACGGTAATGGATTAGGAATTGGGTAGGTTGAATTAGAGGAAGTGAATCCGCATTTTCGTGGAGGGAGAGTGGGAATCCATTTAGGAAAAACCACCCCCAGTTCACCCGACCGAGATTCGAACCTCGATCTCCCCGTCCTCAGCAGTCGAGCAGCTCAACACGAATGGCGCGTTAGCCAACTACGCCACCGAGGCGGGTAAACAAATAATTAATACTAATAACTGGTATTTAAACCTGTGAAGGATACTGTGGCAATTTAGTGATGAAACAAATAGTGCAGGATCATTATTTTTAACACCGAAAACCTAAAACGAGTACCTACATGCATTTTTGTACTAATTTGAAAATATTTGACTTGAAGTAAACATATTTTAGCCGATTTTTAACAAAAACCTTTATCAAAAGGATATGATTCAAAAAGGATGATATTAAATCTAACCAATTCTAAGCATAAGTGTTTATTTTAAAGTTCAAATCATTAATTAAATAGCCTTTTATTGATATCTAAAAATATTAACATGCGGATTTTTTTTTTTTAGGAGATAGCTGGCTACTTATTTCCAATATTGTTGCTGAGCTATATCGGTAGTGGACCATTATCGATAGCTTGGAACTGTTCCAAATGTTGTAACTGGAACGATATGGAAAAGGTACATGAAATATCGCTATCAACACATCCCTAAGGCATCCCAACCATCATCCTTCGCAGTCAACTCCAGAGTACCAATCGAGTTCTACAAATTATGTTTTAACAAAACACGGCACAAACTCATGGGGTGGTCTCCACCTCCTGCCCCCCCCCCCC
>CABFVX010000183.1:277282-293412 GCA_902151425.1 Timema shepardi | reverse complement strand
CTTCTGACAGTCAACATTTAGGTATATACCTAAATTTTTGAAAAACATTATTAATAATTTAGTAAGGAACGAATTGTACTAAATTTAGGAGAATTCAACTTTAAATGCGTTGATGGACTATATTATGTTTAACAAGTGATAATATGATGTATTGAGTAAAAAACAAAGTTACATAATAAACATAATATAGTCCATCAACGCATTTAAAGTTGAATTCTCCTAAATTTAATATACCTAAACGTTGACTGTCAGAAGTGACAGCTGCTAAACACATGTTTTTTCAGATCATATGGTTCGGTGTAGGGATACATTATTTATTCTGTTAACTTTTCAAAGCCGTCATCTCTCAGCTGTGAGCTGTCAGTCAGTACCAAAGAAGTCATGGGGCTACTGTTGGACTGCGTACACACACCTGCCTCTAAATGGCAGTTTACTTTTTTTTTATTTGTACTTAACAGGCGTAAAGAATAAATATTTATAACCTTATTTAAAGTATTTTAGGGAGCTCACTAGCTCAGATAAATAAATGACAATCGATATGTATGTCTTTAATCATTACTTTTAATGGTAGATAATTGTATTTTTGAGAAGAATTGTGCACTATTTTCTATTAGTAGAGCACTCTACTCGAATCTAAACCCAGTATGAATAGACTGTATTTTTTATTTCAGGTGCACTATTCTAACAAACAACATTATCGTTTCTTAAAAATTATTGCCATACCTTATTGGTTTTAAAACTATTTTCATTTACCAGGCACACGCAAATTTAGGGGTGGCAATAAATGTTATAAGAATGTAAACTAAAATTTGACTAAATTTAATATAATGTTTATGTCACAAATTTGAAACATAAAATTTGTATTTACTGAAAACCTCCAATTTACATGTATTTTGCACACACAATTTTTACAAAGAATTTTAAATGATCGCATAGTGCTAGTTTCTCAAATAAATAGTGACTTTCACTTTAACAAACTCTTATAAAATTGTTAGTAAAGTTATACATTTTTAAATAGCAATGTTATAAACATAATAAATAGATTTATAAGTATGTTACATAGTGCGTGAGACAAGTAATATAATGTATTCAATGATATAGCTATTAGATAAGCTATTACTTTAACATGAATTAATGATTCCATTATATATAATAAACAAGAGCGCTGTCGCCAATTAGACACAATTAATGCATGGTTCGTAGGTGTAGGTATATATTTATGAATGCTTTTATAACAATTGTGAACATAACACGTGCTGGCCTAATTGCTCATGCTATGCCTTATTTTTTTGATCAGTGATAACTCTTATTGTACCTAGACATTTGAAACGAAGCGGCTACTATAGTGCTTGTACTGGTGTTTACCTCACTCCGCGAGTTTTAATGTTTGATTGACACGTTTTGTCAACGAGATACAATACAGCCTCACGTACTTAGTTGTAGAATAAGCCTTACACATAGAATTATGATGAGAAATAGATAGATACACATGTCCCAAAGTATTAGAGATTCTAAAATGATTAACGTTGCATATGTATTGCAAAATATATCGTTAAGTAAATAACTATTCTTAAGTTCAATATTCACTTAAACTCTATTTGCTCATCAACTAGTTTATGTTTTAATATATATTCTATATAAAGTTTACTTTATATTTAGTTTGAAGCATAGTAAGCTGTTAAAGTAAATAAGGTTATAACCTTGATATCAAATGCCATAACATTGTGCTATATTTAATAAATAAACGATTGAACATCTGATTGTCAACCAATCAAATAAGAAACCTTATGTTTATCAAAGTTTATGGATACACAAAATGAATGTAATAGTAAAATAAAATATGCCGGGCTTAGGATTTCATTATTAAATACTGCTTTTATGACCTAGTCCTTATTTACTGTTTCATCTGATATAGTAGGATATATACTTTTTGTGAGTTTTGGTCTATGTAAATCTAAAAAAACTTTAATAAGGATTGGTTTTAGTGTAAGGCTACTTAGACAATGAAGTTAGATCTCAAAATAAAGTGGTCCAAATGCTCATAGTTAAAATACTCGAATTACGTAGATGTGATTGTTTGTGTATAAATTAAATCAATCTAAAAAAATATAATAAAATTATTTAGTTACCCTGTTGAGCCCTAAATATGCTTGTTATAACATACTTTATTATGAAATTTTGTCATAACATATTGATTATACATTTCAAATATTTATTGATATAATCATAGTGATAGCTATAAATGATTTAATTATGAAGCAATGAATAAAATCATTACTATGTTATGTGCATTAGTTATTATAATATAAAATCCCAATATTATATTTATATCACACTTTGAGGGCATTAGCCCTATAAATGTACAAATATTATCCACAGTAATATCATTGTATTCAGAAAATGTTGTTGATGCCCTCAAAGTGCTATATATGTGTATATATATGTGGGTCTACTGGTGAATAATTTAAGAGTGTAATTTTATTATTATATTTTTATGTTTCTTATTTATTGTGACGATTAAAAACTATGAATTATTATAATAATATGTTTAAAAGTTGGAAAAAAACATTTGTTTCTTACGATGTGTGTTCTACCTCTAAAAAAACAATCAATGTTCTATCAATGAAAGTCAACTGATTTTTTGAACAGCACGGCTCTTTAATCATTAGGAGAAAAAAAATTGCCTGGCCTAATCTCAACAAGGTACAGTCATTAGAGGGGTTTATTTATTAATGGATTTCTACGCTATCTAAGCGCAAATCCGGATACACTTATTTTAAAATGATTTATTTTCTATTGAGATCACCTCAAGTGAGATGCTACACTAAATGCAGGATGACACCTACCTAGACAACAATGGAATGGGCCAGTTTCATGTGTGAAACTGGCCCATTCGATTGAGTTTAGGTAATTGCCCTTTAACACGAAAGATATTTAACTGTGCAAAGTTTTTATCGCGTTAATTTTACTCACTGAGATACATTGATTCAAATGTTAGCGTTCACACAGGGAGAGGAAAATATCGCGCGTTAAAATTCCCGCGCCACCCACCGGTCTAGAACAGTCGCGTGTATCTAGCGACGAGATTATTGTTCGCGCGGGAAAAATATCGCGCGGTAAAATTCCCGCGCCACCGGTCTAGAACAGTCGCGTGTATCTATGCGACGAGATTATTGTTCGCGCGGTAAAATTCCCGCGCCACCGGTCTAGAACAGTCGCGTGTATCTAGCGACGAGATTATTGTTCGTGCGGGGAAAAAATATCGCACATCGACCTTGAGATACATTGAGTCAAATGTATGCATTTAGACGAGAAGGAGTAAATTGCGCGATCAATCTGTTGTTGAAGTTCTTGGAGGTAGAACGTATTGATAGTTTGTGACAAAAATGTATTGAGAGTGAATCGCAATATTCTATTTTTTGAATTAAACAAGTTTTGTGTAAAACTAGATTTAACTTAACTTTCTTTTTAATAAAATTAGTTTTGTAATTAATTACAGACACTTTATGAACAAGAGTGTTATAAATGATTGTAAGAGTTCTTATCCAACAACTCTAAGGTTGTTTTAATAAAATATTCAAACTAATATTATTTCAACAAATGAAAATAATCCATATTTTCTCATAGCTATTAATAAACTCTGTACAATATACACTCACACATACATAATACATATGTGTGCGTGTGTAAATTTTTATATATATATATATATATGTGTGTGTGTGTGTATAAATATGTGTGCATAACTACCATGAATATATGATTTGAGCTACATTGCCTTTATAATATACACAATTGAAATTAGGCCTTTAATGTACATGATTAAGATACAACAATGCTATTTATGCAATTTTAAATTATTATATCTATTAAGTTGATAAGGAAATCTACTTACCTTTCTTACTTTAACGTAACTACCACTTTTTCAGGTTGTGAGATTGCATTTCTCATATTTGTATCAGCTTTCAGTAAACTTGGTGATCAACAATGCAGCAATTCGTTAAAATGTTGCCACTGGCATGCGAAAATACTTGAAAAACTTATCGTCATATTGACGTAGTCTAGCAAAATTTAAAATAAAATCATCTTCAAGTATTCTACAACTAATTATAGAGTGTACCTAGAATCGCCTTCTATATTTTTTTTTATTCTGCGAAAAAAAAGGTGTGTAGCCATCATATGGTTTACGATGTCAGCCATGATGTATCCTACACCATTTTACTACTCGTGGCCCCCTAGATATCCTAAAATATGTTTGCGGCCCCCCAGTTTTTACTAACATATTAATCGTTAAGACGTATTCTAAAAAAATGGCATTATTTAATGATTTTAATGACAAAAACAGAGATTAACTTACCTAAATGTATTTAATGGGACCTATGTTGTTGAACACTTTCCACTAATTTGGCTATTTTATTTTTAGCACTACGTCTTACTACCCGTTCGGGTTATACGCATAAGTACTAATTAAGCTAATGGGCTAAGAATTGGTAAGGTTGAATTTAGAGGAAGTGAACCCGCATTTGCGTGGAGGGAGAGCGAAAACCATTTAGGGAAAACCACCCCATGCTCACCCGAATGAGATTCGAACCTCAATCTACCCATCCTCGACAGTGTAGTTCAACACGAAATAAGCGCATTAGCTAATACGCCACCGAGGCGGGTAATTTGTCTATTCTTATTTCAATTGTATTAAATAGTGCTATTCACATGCAGGAGTCAATTCGGAGTCGATTTCGCTGCTTCGTTTAAGTATTTACCATTGTGTAAAGTCCATTTTCACATAAGTAAGTATTAACAAAGGGCAACGAATTTTGAATGGCGATGGTAAACATTTGGGGATTATTTGTATGATCAGTGATTTATATTATCCGTGCTTCCCCTCCATTATACCAGAAAATTGAGAGTCTACTGTACTTACATGCTTACGATCATCGAATTCTTTCTTCCAAAACATAAAATTTAAGATAATTGACTTCAGTCATAAGCAAATAATATTTTTAATTATTTTTTCGAGGCCCCGGAAAACCTTTTTGTGGACCCCGGTTAAGAATCACTATCCCATACCACGTCTAAAGCATTACTGAACATGAATGGATGAGAAACAAATGGGTTTTTCTCCCTAGTTTGAAAGTAACGTCAAAATTGATCGTGCAAACTTTTATTCGCGCGATAAAAAAAACTTCACGCGGTAAAATATATCTTGTGTGAAAGGGCACTAAGTGTCGTCTTGTATATAGTGTAGCACCGCTGAAGCGCGCTAAATATAGTTATGAAACTGGCTCATAGATGAATAATCTGCACGAGTAGTAAGATGTGAATCTCTTTAGATCTGTAAGAAAAACATTAAAACCCAAAGCCAATGTGAGCCTAGTTATCAAATAAATTTACATGTTTTAACTAAGAAAATCGATCAGTGCACAATTAAATCATATATATTACTATATTTACATATTACATAAAATCCATGCAGCGTCTGTATTTCCTTCTTCTCGATATTCTAGAGTGTTAAAATTTGGTATAGACGCCATGGAGCATGCTATTTTTATGAGAAAAATAAGGAAATTGAAAAATTCAAGATGGTGGATCCAAAAGAGTGGATGAAATTTACAAATTGAGTCATAGAGTGCTTAAATGTTATGTTGACTTAATGACATATGCCATCTTTATGAGAAAAATCTTTAAATTGAAAAATCCATGATGGCGAATTCAAAATGGTAGACCAAATAATATACAAATTGAGTCTTAGAGAAAAATTTGGTATGAACGCTATGTAACATGCAAGGCCGTAACCACGGGGGGGGGGGGGTTGGGGTTCAAACCCCCCGTGACATTTTATGAACAAAATATATATGGCTTTAATTATGGTTCAAACAATATCCAAATTAAAATACAAATACTAATTAGGGGGCTGTTTAACCATAAAAAGCACTTCAGAGAGCTTCTAGAGGTGTTAAATATTTAGAAATTTTCCTAGCCTTCGGCATTTTGTGGGTTATTTTACCATAAATAAAACACTTCACATTTCTTCAAAAAGTGTTTAGTACTTAGAAATTTTCCGAGCCTCCGGCATCTATGGGGTTATTTTACCATGGAAAAAAACTACTTCAAGGAGCGTCTATACATGTTTATCATTTAGAATTTCTTATAGCTTACAGCCATTGGGGGATGTTTCCACCAACCCCCCCCCCCTGAAATTATTGGATGGCTACGGCCTTGGTAACATGCCATATTTATGAGAAAAATTCTATAATTGAAAAAATATAAAATTAAGAATCCAAAATGGTGGACGAAACCCACAAATAAAGTCTTAAAGAGCTGAAATTTGATGTATGTGTACGCTATGAAGCATGATATCTTTATGAGAAAAATATTAAATTTGAAAAACCACACGTATTGTACAGATTGAGCCAATTTTTTTTTATGAAATAGAGGAATCAAAATCTCGTGCACTAATAGCAAAAATAGGTGACCTGGCAGTCTAGGGGTAAGGTGTCAAACTTCTGTGCTGGCGGCCGGGGTTCAATCCTCGGTCCCGGCACAGATTTATCTGATTACCAAACCCTTCCTTCACCTCTGACAAGACATCTTGTGAATGTGGGGAATACCAGGCCTCCACCGTGGTTCGGATTCCACGTTAAACTGTAGGTCCTCCATTTCATCTCTCAATCACTCTACCATTACATGTTAGCAAGTGCATATAACCCGAACGGGTAATAAGACGCGGTGCTAGTAATAATTATTATTATTATTTATGGTTGAAAATCTAAATGATTAATATTTTTTGATAACATTATTACTCTAAGCCATATTTTGATATAAAAAAATCCACCAGTCCCCGATACCATAGATTTAAAAAAACTCCTAAGAATAAACGAATACAAAGAATAAGATTATCTTGAAGTAGGTCCATTAGCATTGAAAATACATAGCTAAGAATCGAGTGAAAAACTAGCGCTTTCTTAGAGTGACAGAGCTATTAAAAACAATTTCTGGTAATATAGTTCAGTGGACCGTTATGCTCATATTTTATTATGTGTCCATAACAGTGTCTATTATTTCATTCAGGCTCCTTGGAAATTCTAGAAACTCATATTTAATTATATTTATTTAACAATGTATGTCTATATTATAATCGTGCTTATGTCGCGATCATCTACAGAAATATACTGAAATATACTGAAACTACTTATTATTCGTTTGTTTTTTCTTGCGGTTGCAGTGACATATATGTATATAAGCACCACGTCTTATTACTCATATGGATTATGTATTAATGTGTTAGGAATGGGGAAAATTGAATTTACTCAAGTTTACCCATAATTGCTTGGAGAGAGAGTGGGAAACAGTTTAGGAAAAACCAGCCTCATTATAACTGACCGGGATCAAAACACGATCTCTCCGTCACCAGCAGTCTTGTATATTAAATATTAGCGCCTTAGACCAAGCAAAAACTGAAGTGGGTTGCAATAATGATAGTTGCATGGATTTTTATATAATCTAAAGGTTGCCTGTTGGAATTGCCTTTTTAACGTTAGAAGTGTTCCTGGCGTATGAAATCACCATTTCCGCTCACTGGGTCAAAGCACTTTTCACCGTTCTTGTTTTCCACATTCAGATAATGGTGTTCATCATTGACCCTGACATTGGGATATTGGAATATCTTGATATTATAGGTAAATTATTGTAATGCGTGTGTCATAATCCTGAGGTTATATAACATAACGTTGGCGTTTCGGAATATATCGGTAATGCAGGTATATTATTGTGATGAGTGAAGTAATTGACGCTAACGTTGGCGTTATTGTGAGGCAATGGTGTTTAAAGTCTCCTGGTTATTGGTCCGCAATTGCGATGCTCGTGCTCAATCATGTCTATTTTATTTTATGTGAGCTCCATTTAATTGTATGTGTGCCCCATAATCAATGGTGTATTGCTAAAAAAAAAAAAGAATTGCTGGAACGCACCATGTAATACGGACGATTTTTTAGTTTACATGTATATAATAGGCTATGTTTTTGCGCATTCAAACCTCAAATGCAATGGAAATAATGTAAACTTATAAAAGTGTGTACACAATTAGAAAATGGCAAAGGCTGCACCATCCAGTATAGGCCTATTGTCTCATACGTCTGTGCTAGAACTGGAATGGGTGGTCCGTGGTCGTAAATTGTAATGATATATATTGCCTAATATGGCATGAATAGGGCTTCTGTAATCAGTAAGAAGAAACTAATAACTAATACAGTTGAATATTGCGTTTAAGAATAATAAAAATGCCATTTATGAGCTATGACTTACATAACTGCATGGATGTAATTAGGCCGTAGGCGAAACAATGTTTAGTTTATCTCCTTTAAGGAATATCCAAAGTTGATCCACTGGAGGTTCTGTGTCCTTGACTGCCCTCGGAGGTCGGTGAAGTTTGATAAACATAAGATATGACGCAAGGCTAATTAGTCATCTTTATCTAGTATCCGTAATTATAAATTCGGAAGAAATGCAAGGGATAACTTTTGAAAAATTAATAAGAGGAATCAAATTTGATGGAATATCTCATCAACCATTGTCCAGGAAGTGTTTGTAGGCCATAAGTGTCCTTAAAAATACTTATCTGAAGCGGCTGCAAAGAGGATGTATTTCAGTTTATCAGTTTATCTCTACTGGCCATTCACTAGTTTCTAGAACAGAAAGCTCTGAGATTATGTCGGCCTTACTGGGGATGATGTTTGTAGAGCCTGGTTTCGAACGAATCGACTCGTGTGAAGAGGTTATTGAAAATAAGCCATGTTTAATATTGTTTACGATGCTGATTAAAAACTGAGAGTGATTAACAAAAACAATCTTGTTATTATCAGTCAGTTTTACCAAGAAAGATTCCATTTCCTTTACTGTATTCTCTGCTTTCAACCTTTACGTTCCTTCATTGAGTCTAGAAATCACATGGTGTGACGAAGTAGCTTATCAGCATGAACAAGAGTCATATCTTGTCTCTGGAGGGACTCGGAAAGAAATGAGAGTTGGAATAAAACTTCATGCATGAGTGCCAGGTCAATTACAAATGGTTTGGATTACATATGTTTGTAAAGCCCCTTTAATTTGTCTTGGTCCAATTGCAAAAGGTTTGTATCATTACTAGCAGACTCAGCGTGACAACACAGAGATATATAGTTTTTCCAAACTGCAAAAACGGTTCAAAGTGAACTTGAAACCCACATCACTAACAATACATGACCGATTTTATTGATCTCTTCATTTAGCATCGACGTACACTTTTCAATTTTATTTTGGTTTTCAGCTATATAGTGAGTGGAGTTTGTTCATAAATGTACGGAAACTATCAACACAATGCACTTAAGAAATTGCGTCTCCAACTGATAATTCTAATTGATGATTAAGGCAATGCCACACGATAATAAAAGGGTACATTTGTTACAGACGTTGCGCAACACCTGATTTTCTCCCCAGCATGACACTAGCACCTTCACATGTAAAATAAATTAGATTGTTTTGAAGATATGTATGGTTGAATCCATACATTCTGAGGCATATTAGTAAGTTGCCGGTAATCGTTTTCGCTGTTTGATCAGTTAAATTCGATCAAATCTAATAAAAAATGAAATGTGGATTAGTTGACTTATCTGTTTCACATTTTAAATACACCATCAAAGTAGTTTTGGTACTGACAGCTGTAGACTCGTCTATTATCATAGATAGTTTTTCATTGATTTCAATAATGCGTTTGCAGACTCTAGACTTCACTTCTAGCTCAACATGGTAAACTATGTTTGTAGCGCTAAATATCGATCTCAAACCAGGCGAGATTACGGAACCATTTAATTGATGTAACTGCAACAGTTCAGCATGATCAGAATATGGTCTATCATGTTTAGCAATAAAATATGCTGTTCTAAAAATCTTGTTAGTAACCTCAAGTTCAGTTTCATTTAAATGGTCACAATTGTTTAAATCGATTGTGATTTAGCTCCCTGTATAATGTTTCCAGCGCTTATGTGTGATCGGGACTTTGAATGTTCAATTTTTTTTCCTCAACGATGTAAGTTGCGCTGTAAGAATGCTACCATTTAATGAAAGTGACACTGAACTCCATTCCTTGGAAACTGTCTGCCCTTGCGATTTAAATGGACTTAAAGTTGACACGCTAGAACAAGATGAACACCCAATTTTACCAAACTTAAATAGAATCCATGGGAAGGTGCTTTCCTTCCCGTTTCACATAGCAGCAGTCCAAATTTTAGGCAATTTGGACTTGAGATGATCATTTATAGTATAATCATCATCTTTTAGAGTCACTTCACTAACAATGCAAACACTTTCTCCTTTGTAATCTCTTCACTCATGGTCACGTTCCCGTCAGGCTCACTAACACTAACGCAAACAATTTTATTTTCTCCAGTGTGTAATAATTGCTTTTTATTTGAGTAACAAATGCGTCCATGCATGTTTGTTTTCGTTTCGCACTCATTTTTGAAACTCAAACACAAGACACAACCCAATGCAGCTTGAAAGTAAGTCGCAACATAACTGATAAAAACGGACAGTCACCCTCATTCCCACCCCCTCATTTCCTGTGCATTGCAAGAGACCTGTAGAGACAACCCTTCCATCTGCATAATCCATCGTCAGGTTTTCGTCTTGAAAGATGCTTGTGATTCAGTGGTAAAGTTCCCCACTGCGCCGACAGGCTTAGGTTAGGAGGACCACAAATTTCCAAGAACATTCGTACAGGTAAATATTCCTATTGCCCAGCGAGGCGTGACTAAACAAAGAACACATTATAGCCCTACCCTGGCCTACCGCAATGTAATCTATGACTGAGAGCTTTCACTAAGAAGTCCAACTTTCTACAAATGACTAAGGAAGGAGCAGAAATATTATTTAACTCTACAATATTTCTTCGTACAAATATTAATTTTATTTTATTTTGTGACCGTATTCGAACCATTCAAATACTAGAAAAAGTGGGAGCACGTCGTTCCAGCTTGAAAATAAGTACCGAAACTACGTTCCATCCCCAATACACTTCTGGTCCTATTGGATTTTATATGTGCCCCATTATATCAAATGCCTGGAAAAGGATTGAGGCTAGCGTGGTAATTTTTGAGGGTTGGTGAGGCAGTTTTTTTTTATTGGCGAGAGCGTGTAGACCCTGGCGACGTTTATCTATCGGTTTTTGTCCACTCCTTCCTCGACGGTGGTCACGCAGAAACTCTGTTTATTCAGTCGGTCCTCCACCGCACTAAGAATCAACGTGATGTCAAAACTCTGGTGGATCGTCAGGAATAGAAAACGGATATGGGCCATAGACCTATTCTGTACCATTTAAGTGTCGCAATCCTATCCAGTTATATCCTTCCCATCACTTGAAGAGGAGGCGTGCACTGGCATCCTCTCTTGAGGTTATCCAAAATAGAGTTAGCTACTGACCCGGTCCCCCTGTCGCAACCATTGGAGACTATTTTGGGACTCAACACATCAAGGACAAGAGTGATGTCCTAACCCTGATGACTCATACATGGCCAATCGAAAAGTCCCTACAGGAATAGGTGATGTCACAAATCTGATGACTCCCATCTGGTATCTCGACAAGTTGAGAGAGGAACGGGTAATGTCGCAAGTCTATCGCCAGATAGGCGAATCGACAAGTTAAGCAGGAATAATCATGGGCAACCGTGATAACATAAGAAGCTATGACTGGTGCCAGTGTGGTGGCTCGGCAAGTCTAGATAGGAATATATCACAGGCGATGACTCACTCCTGGCTGCGGATCGGCGGTTTGACATCTGGCGTCAGGTTGGTGGCCTAAAGTGTTGGTACAAGAATAGGGCAAGGGACGGACAGGGTATGGGTGAATAAAATACAATATTACAGACATGGTATGTTTACTACACATTTATACACGAATGACGCATACATTATTTTTTTTCAAAAGTTTTTCCACGGTGTTCCTTATATAAGTTGGTAAAATTGATTTTAGTTTACAATCCAACATGTAATAGTCCAAACCGACAACTTGACGTGTACACGTATAGTAGATAGCACTGATCAGATCCAGGTGTCTGATGTTAATTTCCACCATAGGTTGATCAAGGTCTCTGTTAGCATGTCGCATACATTCACGACGAGTGTGCCGATCAAATCGTTGCAATATTGAGCGAAGGGTGTCGACCACATATCCTGTCGAATGATGATGACGTCGATGAGGTCCCACATCTCGCAAAGCAGCGCCCAGTTAGGTACGAGATAGGATACTTGTTTGAGTCTGGAGTCATGTTTTCACTGACGATGACCGTACGATCACCGTGCGTGCGTCTCAGAGAAATTTCATGATTAGTCAGACTAATATTCTGAGGAGGCTGTAAGTTGCTGAAAAAATTTGTTATGGCCAAATTGTGGTTGCCCAGTACTTGCCAATCTACACGGTTAGACATTACACAAACCCCTCTGCAATTTTATATATGGAAAAAGGTCGTAAAGTTGGACTTGAAACTCATGCCAACGATGACTCGTTTGGCGTCAACTTCATCCAGTGGGAACAGCGTATTAAAAATACTGATTAATGCAAGTTGCTTCACAGAAGTGGTGGGTGTATTCATAAATTTAGCAGTGCCGGAAAGAAAAGCCGTATCCATCCCAAAGTTGAAGGGGGGAGGGGTTAGACCATCAACCACCATAGGCGACAAATTTTGACAAACATAAAATCCTTTAGAAGCTATTTGGAGCATTTTTTAAAATGGCTACTAAGGCAGTAACTTACAGCACTTCCCCTAAAAATTCCAATAATTCGCATTGAGCCCAGTAAATTTCATCAGAATTTATTGTATTAACAAAAGTTACACAATATTGATATATAATCAATTAGTTAACTTAGAATTGCATAGTATAAAACTTTAGTAAAAAAATTATTTTTGAAAAATATATTCACATGAAAAGCAGTGCCTGAACGACGTTCCGACATGTTTCCACTCCACTACACCCCTGCTTCACAGCTTTTGCATTGCGGGTTAAAACGTATTGGCCTTTCATGATGTATGATCGCTTCAATGACTGTCATGATTATAGCTGTAGCACTATCGGAATGGTATTTATAGCCACTGTGGGGGGAAGAAAGGTCACATGCTAATTGGACGCAGCCTCTTGAGGGGCGACAGGACCCTGATGTCTTGAAAAATGCGTTGTAATATATCAACATCTTGGCGTAGTTGTCTATATAATTGATGGGTGTGAGACTGGCCACAGACTGGATTTTGTGTCTGTTCTAGAATTAAGTTAGTTTGTGTGTCGAGTTTTAATATATAATCATTTGGGTCAAAGACTGCACGTTAAATACCCCAAATAAATATAAAAACTACTCTAACCCTGGGATGCTTACATTTTTCAAACCAGCATGGACTAGATGGGTTTGTTTGACTGTTTTTTTATTTCCCCCATTAAGGGTAAATTCACACTGTGCTCTGTGTTCTTATATTAGTTTAGTGGGTAGTAAATTTACCTCACTGTCAGTTAAAAGCCAAGAGCTAAAATGGATAATTTACATTTGAAAGTGTATGATAGTATTGATGTATCAGTTGATCGGGTGGTACACCTCACCTAGAACACCCCGACCAGTGGTCCGCTGGCCACCGTTTAGTACCACCCTATTTAGTCAATAATGGTTATTTTAGAAGCCATGAGTTGAAGACGTGAGCCATAAGTGTTAGTAAGAATCCATATTTTATTCTTTGTTTCCCATTTTATTACCCTGCCAATGCGGGTGCATTTCTCACTTCCTATTCCCACTCTACAACCCTCCCAAAGAATGCACACTTCTATTTTGATAAAATTGATAACTACTTTAATGGGGGTAGGAATAAGGAAAGAAACGGCATTCGCCTGGAATGAAGGTTGGGAAACCACCCTACAGGGTTTCAAAACACTTCCTGCCTAATTTAATCACCAGCTAAAATGATTAAATTTGACATAGTTTTGTCAGCAAGATAGTTACTTTTATTTTGAACAAACAATAGCTATTATACTAACACAATGTTACTATACTTATAGGGCTTTCCAATTTCACCACCACACAAATGCTGGTACACATCCTACAGACCTATTAAATTTTGCTTAGCTTTTAACAATTGATAATTACTCTAAAACGGTAGGGATATGAAGGAACCCGCACTTACTTGAAGGAAGACTGGAAAACATCCTAAAGGGATTCGCGCCCCGACTTAAAGATATACGAAAGTGACGCCACTGAAACGAAATGGATAACATCCCCCTCCCGTGCCCCCCACCACACCTTGATCGAGTAAGGAGAGGAGCTAATTTCTGTGTTACGTTCAAATCCAGGTCGTACAACAGACAGAGGTGACCTGGCGGTCTAGGGGTAAGGTGTCAGACTTCTATGCTGGCGGCCTGAGTTCAATCCTCGGTCCCGGCACAGATTTATCTGATTACCAAACCCTTCCTTCACCTCTGACAAGACATCTTGTGAATGTGGGGAATGACAGGCCTCCACCGTGGTTCGGATTCCACGTTAAACTGTAGGTCCTCCATTTCATCTCACAATCACCCCAGCATTACACATTAGCGTAAGTGCGTATAACCCGAACGGGTAGTAAGACGCTAATAATAATAATAATAATAGTAATACAACAGATGGGGCATGAATGGCGCTTATACCGTGTGATGGTGAGATCAATCATTTTGATTTCACCTTATTTAGTGTACATCTCTTATAAGTACTAATTTAAAAAAAAAATTCCACTCCAAGCAAATGCGGATGCACTCAGCCTTCCAACACATTAGCGTAAATACGCGGGAAGGAAGCATTTTAGAACCCACATTTGCGTGGATAAAGTGTGGGACGAACAATATATGAATGTTCTAACAGAGTACAGACATTAGCAGTGCTAAAAAAAGTAGTTTTATTTTGAAACACGCCCCCCCCCCCTCATCCCTCAGAAAAGTGTTGTGCTGGGAAGGTCACAGCAGATTTTTAATTTCAGTCAATCAGTAGAATATATTTTTAAAAATCCACGTGAATGCACCCATCCGATGTACTTAAAATAAATACAGATGTGGGGCGGCTGCTGTCCCTCCAATGACAGGATGTTCGGGGAAAAGTTCATGGAGAAGACCAAAGTATTCCTGGCCTGAACATGAGCATCCGTTAATGTGTTGGGCAAAACCCAACAACTGGTGGATCGTTGCCGAACAGAACACCAAACAAATTTTATTACAGATGAATGTTCAAAAAAAAACCTTCCACACTGTCCGTGAACATGTTCGTGAACAGTGTTTTGTTCATTGTTCTGTTACCCCCGTCGGTGGCGTAGTTGGCTAACGTGCTTGTCGTGTTGAGCTATACTGCTGAGGACGGGGAGATCGAGGTTCGAATCTAGGTCGAGTGAACTGGGGGTGGTTTTTCCTAAATGGTTTTCCACTCTCCCTCCACGCAAATGCGGGTTCACTTCCTCTAATTCAACCTTCCCAATTCCTAAGCCATTAGAGTAATTAGTACTTAAAGCGTATAACCCGAACAGTTAGTAAGACGCGGTGCTAATAATAATAATAATAATAATAATAAACAATTATTCTAAAAAATTTTTTACTGCAAGCTGTTTTGTTTTGAGTATCAGCAGAGCCCTGCTTTTATGGTGAATAAAAAAGCCCAATTTCGTTTTTAAGTTTCCCAAAAGCGGTGAATTACAAAAATCCTATTTTTGCGACGAAGTTATCGAATTAAGACAAAAGCGTTAAAAAAGTGGTTTTTACCAAACTTTCGTGATTAAGGTGACTTTGTTGGGTTAAAACTAGACTTCCAGGACAATGTTTGAAACAGGTAAACTAAACATATTGAAGTGAAAACAAAAAATTACATTTTGTTTGGACAAAACAGTAAAAAACACTAGTCCGCAAAAAAATGTGCTGTCAACTTATTAAAAAAGTAAGATTTAGCGGCAGCTGGTCCGGGAAAAGTATGTACAAGTCACAAAGACAAAATATTACACAAAAATCATCTTGTTACTTCACAAAAATTGTGACTATATTTTTAAATCTCAAATTTAGGCTAGAGAAATACAAAATAACTACTCAACATCACCAAACTGCAACATGCAGCTGGT
>CABFVX010000183.1:244592-276233 GCA_902151425.1 Timema shepardi | reverse complement strand
TATTAATATTATTAGCACCGCGTCTTACTACCCGTTCGGGATATACGCACTTACGCTAATGTGTAATGGTAGGGTGATTGTGAGATGAAATGGAGGACCTACAGTTTAACGTGGAATCCGAACCACGGTGGAAGCCTGGCATTCCCTACATTCACAAGATGTCTTGTCAGAGGTGAAGGATGGGTTTGGTAATCAGATAAATCCTTGCTGGGACCGAGGATTGAACCCCGGCCGCCAGCACAGAAGTCCGACACCTTACCCCTGGACCGCCAGGTCACCTACTCTCCATGTTAATGAAAGAAACATACATATATAGTTAGTGCTAAAGATGATTCTTCTCAGAGTAAATGCCAAATAGCAAAATCAATCAGATGAAATAACGGCTAACTCAGAGGGGGAAAGGCCTAGTTTTGTAATATATAAGCCCCGAGTTTCTGTCAATTGTGTGGAGGGCATGGAAAGTTGTATCAAGGGGTCCTTTCTAGTGTCTTGTATAATCAAACTGCCTAGTTGATGATCAGTTTGGGAAAATATCCCAGGTGTTAGGAGCCCCTGCATTACATGATAGAGTGGACCCTCCAAAACTTCTCAAAATTCTCGCGTATGCCTTGTTAAGTGTCATCTGCGAATAACTGACCAAGCTTTCTCGTACCAACTGAGCCAACGCGGGCGGAGTGGATCCAGAGTGACCGAACCTGGATGTCATGTCCCTCCTGGTCATATATGCCATGTGATAAAAATAAATAAATAATAATGGCACGGAACTCCACACGGACATTCTCGTTCAATTGTTTAAAAATTGAGATATTTACACAAAACTCGTAATACATATGAAACGAAATAATATACACTAGCAAACCCGAGCAAAAATTGCACTCTACTTAAAAAAAAATATTTTTGACTCATGGTTTTAAATTTTATAATTTCAGTTTTAAAGAACTAATGTCCTCATTTGTAAGTTTGGACCGATAAATAAGATCAATATTGGGTCCCCAAGAGTTAACATTTAGTAATAAAATTTTGACTTCCGGTTAGAATTTTCGATATTTTATTAGGGGTTGAACATCTTATGGTTATCGCATTACTGTAAATTCCTCATTTATAAAATTTGACCAATAAAGTAGGTAAATATTGACTATTGAGTCTAAAATGATAGAGATAGATCAATAATTATTTACAAATATTTCCCCTAAGAGTTTAAAGGAAAAAGTACATCAACTTTTTGAGACTTACTTATTTACTTAATCTAGGTCATTATAGAATTATTGCGTCAAAACTTAAGTAGTATATCTGAACAACTAAAGCTCACAAAATTGTATTATTATATTGGCCAATATCTCGGAAACTATTGGTTTTATACATATATATTTCAAATAAAATTTTATTTTTAATAGTATTGCAATTTTGCAATGATATGTTATTTAGTATCTCAAATAGTTATGGAGATACGGATACCCTAAAATTCATTTTCATTGGAAAATGAAAATATGTAAGTGCATAATTATTTTAAGGCTTATTCTGGCAAGAAGATAAACCACGCTTGTACCTTTCCTTGGAAGTCAAGAGTATTGGGTTGCCATCCTGCTGAGAATAGCATATATCTCATATAGCTTACATACTGTTGACGAGCGAGCACTTTGAGACCGATGGACCTTCCTGGCTGGTGGGATATCGAGATCAGTAAGTTAGGTGATAGAATAACGCCTTGTTTAGTGTTTGGAGCCATGCTGAGTGCGGGTCAGGTCGGTTATTTAGCAACGACTGACTAAACGACGGAATAAAATTCGATCTGTTGGTTCAGCCCCACCGGAGGGTCGATCGCGGGTCTAGAGGAAGGTTTACGAGTCACGCTATCGTGCCTGCTCCTTCGTCACGGGAGATCCTACCCGGTTACTCATGTAGTAGTTTAGCATCTGACTAGATTAATAAATATATTTTGTTAGACCAACTCGCCAGTCTCATTCCCCACGAACCATCCATTCCTACCCCCACCACTCGGGGTCCATCCCAACCATTTAAGTCCCTACGGTGCCACGGTAGCGCTGTAGTAGTGTTGGCTACCGGGCATCCAGATAAAACTAGTGAGCTTACACCGTTTTGTCAGAAGTAGAACAGGGACTTTACAAATATAAATTTTATTTAAAATCTTAATCAACGCCTGGATACGAATTTTAATTAAAATACCCGCCTCGGTGGCGTAGTTGGCTAACGCGATTGTGTTGAGCTAGACTGCTGAGGACGGGGAGATCGAGGTTCTAATCTCGGTCGGGTGAACTGAGGGTGGTTTTTCCTAAATGGTTTTCCATTCTCCCTCCACGCAAATGCGGGTTCACTTCCTCTAATTCAACCTTCCCAATTCCTAATCCATTAGAGTAATTAGTACTTAAAGCGTATAACCCGAACGGGCAGTAAGACGCGGTGCTAAATATTATATTTAATCAAAATCGTTAGAACCCATTTAAAAAAAATCGATTTTGTTCTCTTTTTGCCCTTAAGTAAACTACTCTTAATTTTAGAGTTAAACAGACAGAAGACAGACAGAAGTAATTAAAAAAAACTTTTTACGGTTCGGGGTGTCATGAAACGTTGACATCCATCAACATCTCGTGTTAGTTTCTTTTACGGTCGCAATACTTTATCTTTAGTGTTCGAAAAGTTAGAAAATATATTTACTAACAAATAGATTGAGAATTACTGGTTTTATAAAAATATGTTTCAAATAAAAGATTGTTATTATTATTATTGGCCCTACATATTTGCAGCGATAACTAATTTCATATCTCAAAGAGTTACGGAGATATGATATAAAAAAAAATAGAACTTACGCATCATACCGAAACACTTAAAGTCATTTTGACGAAAAATTGAGATTAGCCATTTTGATTGTAATATTGATTAATGCTTAGAAATAAATTTAATCAAAATTGTTAGAGCCGATTTTGATAACATCGATGTTTTATCTTTAATTTTGAGGTTAGATATCCAATTCCAGAAATCCTCGGGGCAATCCTGTGAAAACCTTAGATACCAAGTTTTAGTCCAATCAATAAAATAATTTAAAGCTCTACTCCAAGGTACAGACAGACTGACGGATGGCAATTCAAAAACCACTTTTTCGGATACGGAGAGTTATGAAACGTCTAAATTCATCAAAATCTTGAGTTCGATATTTTTGACGATCCCAATACTTTCTCCACCTGTAAGGTAGCGGAAAAGTAAAATTGTAGTTGACGATTTACGCAAGTCCATCACAGACTCTGCCTTAAAATACTAGTGTAGAATATCCCTGAGCACGGGACGACCCCTGTATGGCTCAATAGTTAGAACATACATTGGAGTACCAAGCCAACGGATTCGGGTTTGGTTCAAAGTTCCAGGTGTCATTTTTCAATTTAAAAATGTTAATATAGTATTGGTGACCTGGCGGTCTAGGGGTAAGGTGTCAGACTTCTACGCTGGCGGCCGGGGTTCAATCCTCGGTCCCGGAACAGATTTATCTGATTACCAAACCCTTCCTTCACCTCTGACAAGACATCTTGTGAATGTGGGGAATGCCAGGCCTACACCGTGGTTCGGATTCCACGTTAAACTGTAGGTCCTCCATTTCATCTCACAATCACCCTACCATTACACATTAGCGTAACCCGAACGGGTAGTAAGATGCGGTGCTAACAATAATAATAATAATAATAATAAAGTCTTTATTAGTGCCAATAATGTGATAGGAATGAGGGAGAGAAAATTTAGAGAACATTTAGTTGCATTGATGCGAAGGGTAATAAAAAAAACTCATTGCCCTCGGCCGTGATTCAAGACCAGATTTCCCCAGAGTCTGTAATCTAATGATTAGTCTATTGAGACCTAGACCATTCGACCACTAAACATCTTATTAGATCGAATGATTTACTTCTAGATTTGTAGCTCATCTCTGCGACCACCGAGACCAATGTGCCAAGGGAGGTATAGTACATGTTCCTAACTATTGTTAAGGTCAACGCCTGAAGGTTTGACTCCTGACAATGACAACAAATTTACCAATGGTAGAATATATTATTATTATTATTATTATTATTATTATTAGCATCGCGTCCTACTACCCGTTCNTTAGCACCGCGTCTTACTACCCGTTCGGGTTATACGCACTTACGCTAATGTGTAATGGTAGGGTGATTGTGAGATGAAATGGAGGACCTACAGTTTAACGTGGAATCCGAACCACGGTGGAGGCCTGGCATTCCCCACATTCACAAGATGTCTTGTCAGAGGGGAAGGAAGGGTTTGGTGATCAGATAAATCTTTGCCTCGACCGAGGATTGAACCCCGGCCGCCAGCACAGAAGTCTGACACCTTACTCCTAGACCACCAGGTCACCAACCGTAGAATAGAGAATTTTCCTTTCACAATGATGAGTTAACTGTATTGTTGAATTGGAATATACACGTGGTGACATTAAACATTTTTTAAAAATTGCTTCGTATATTATTACCCGTTTGGGCTACACGCATTTAACTAGACTAATGGGGTGGATATGAGTAAGATAAAATATTTAGGGACAGTACCATGGACGGAGTGTGGGAAATAATATGTCTAAATCTACCCTGAATTCACCCAGCCAGGATTTGAACCGTGACCTCACCGTCAGCGTTAAACCAGACTAATGATCCTGATATGTAGTCCACGTGACCACCGGAGCTGTTGAGAGTGTATGTTATCTTCAAAGGTTTAATAAAACGTAACATGAGATGGTGTCTGCCCTTCTACCAGATCCAAATTGAGCGATAGCGCATGCGCAGAATCACCCAACATCCAATCCCTTAGTATTGATCTGGTTCGTAGTTCGAGACCAGACTAGACTACACTGATTACTTCTGGTAAGAAGTGGAAGAGACGCGCAACGTCATTTGATCGATCCACCCCCCACTTCCATCGTTTAGGTTGCGCCGGCCACGTGACTAACCCACCCCAGCGTCGTTGTCCGACCGGTAAGGCCCCAGTTACGTCCACGCGCGCCGCGGAGAGAGAGCATGGACTCTTTGGTGCCGTCAGTGAGTGGTGCTACTGTAGACAGTGGGCGTCGAGCGGGCCCCTGAACTGAGCGCGGCCCTGAACCCAGCATTGTGGCCACGGAGGAGATACGTCTACTAGACGTGGGGCCTTCCCCAACACCGTCTTTTCGAGGTGAGACCACCGCGCCGGGATTTTGCAATCATTCTTCGTATACAACCATAATTATTGAGAAGGATGGATTCCATTGGTGGGAATTATTTTGAGGGCTTAGAAACTTTACCGGCACATGATTTTGAAATGAACATGACCTCGTACAACAATTTAAACATAAACCCCCCTATCATAACCTGGTTCGCTAGATACTCTCCTATAGAGGCAGATTTATTATTAACTTTTTGAAGATTTTAACGTGAACTTTCTGGACCGACTGATTATATCAAGATACGAGTTAAAAACAGACATAATATCAGAACAGACACAACAGCCAGTATCCCGGCCGTCAATTTATCATTGTGACGGTTGAAAATCTTACTTCAGCACATACAATAATTACTTTAGCCATAATAATAATCAAACCTGAGAACTTTAACCCTTTAGGTACAGTAGCCCCACGGCTTCTTTGGTGCTGACTGACAGATCACAGCTGACGGCTGACAGCTTTGAAAAGCTACCAGACCAAATTATGTATCCCTACGCCGAACCATATGATATGCAAAAACATGTGTTTAGCAGATGTCACTTTTTGACGGTCAAAATATAGGTATATACCTAAATGTTGACTGTCAGAAGTCAGCTGTGAGCTGTCAGTCAGCACCAAAGAAGTCATGGGGCCACTGTAGATGTATTTCTGACTGAGCTATGTTGTTAGACTGCATTATAATGGTTTATTATTACTGCACACGTTCTAAAGACAGAGTTATGTCACGCTTTGTGTATATGAACTCGCTTTGCTCGTTGGGGGCTCCACTCCCAAACCCCCAGTGAGTTTGGTTTGCAAGTGGATGTAAACTAATGTAATTTCAGAGCTGTTTTTTATAGGTCTTACCGTTTATCCACAAGAGACCTCCACAGAAAGGTCCGCACCGACTTTACAGTTATCATCATTAGCATCGCGTCTTACTACCCGTTCGGGTTGTACGCACTTACACTAATGTGTAATGGTAGGGTGATTGTGAGATGAAATGGAGGACCTACAGTTTAACGTGGAATCCGAACCAGGGTGGAGACCTGGCATTCCCCACATTCACAAGATGTCTTGTCAGAGGTGAAGGAAGGGATTGGTAATCAGATAAATCTGTGCCGGGACCGAGGATTGAACCCCAGCCTCCAGCACAGAAGTCTGACACCTTACCCCTAGACCACCAGGTCACCGACTTTACAGTTGCTCCGATAGTTTGAATTTTATTTCAGGTGTTAAAAATTAAAATGTTTAGCTTTTTGAAATTTTACCGTCAGTTACAGGCTATATTGGGTTTCTAACTGGGAGCCCGCGGGCCACATGCGACCCGTGAAACCACTTTTTGCGGCCCACGAAATCATTTTAAGGAATACTTTTTTTTTTTAAATCTCAAGAAATGTTACGAGACATATTTCATAGATCGTTCAAAAAATGTATTAATATTCATACGGCAAAAATGAGCAAACGAAGTTGATAAAGAATTAATAATCAGCAGCAGTGGCAGATCGTAGCTAAAATTAGTGGGGGTGCTGTTCCAGAAAAAATTTAGCCCTTGTTTTAAAATTGTGTAAAAGGAAAAAAATATGTATAAAAAGAAAATGTATTCAGGAACTTGATAAAATCTTAACAAAAAAAAATCTTTACATAATTTAACTTAAATTGTTACAGTTCAAACTTGATCTATTCATTTAAAAATTAAATCCATTCTTTTTGTTTTAATTTTCGCAAAAAGTTCAATAATTTTCTCCTTAATCTCTAGATGACAATTGAGGAAATTTGTCTCCATTGAAAGTACTGCAAGCGGATTTAGTCTTTCCGAATTCATAGTGCTTCTTAAAAAAGTTTCTATCCTTTCCAATGTTGAAAATCAGTACTCTGCCTCTGATGTGGTCATGGGAATTGTCAAAAAGGATTTTTATCAGTTTCGTAATTTCACTAAAAACATCATCTAGATTATTTTCCAAGATAAATTTCAGCAGTTCAATTAATTTGCAATATTCATGAATATCAGTCCTATAATAGAATACTTTTAGTTCAGTTTCAAACTAGTCTTTGTCAATCATGGGATAAGCTTCAGTGGTCAGTACTAACTCTTTTGTGGGATGTTCATTCTTAAATCGAGTGAAGCAATTCTTGTTGAACAATTTAGCAGCTATTAAGTGTTTAGTGGGAAAATATCTGTCCATTATATCAACACATATATAGTCACACACTTCCTTAACTTCTGCCATGTGTGTCTTTGAAGGATTTCACAGTACTTTGAGTTTCTCAATTCTAAAATAGCAGTTTAGAAATTTGATATATATTCATTAACTTTAAACACACTAATTACTCGAGATTGCATTTGGATGTAAATTATTTCAACATGAGGCATAATCTGATGAAAAAGCTCTGACCAAAACTTGAAATTATCATCATTCAGGTGATTTAAAATTCCTGTTGCTTCTGCAATGGTTTTGTCTGCATTTGATGTTGACTGAATTTCAGTAATACAGTTTTTTAAAGATTGCAAATTTTTATGAGCCCTGTTTATGGTCTGTATGTTGAAATTCCACCTTGTAGAGGATGGACGTGGAATGCTGTCTTCCATATGTTTCTTGAGAATGGACACACGTTGTTTTGATCTTGAGAAGACTGTTTGAATATCCAGAGTGTTAGAGAGAAAAATTATTGAGTTTCGTCTAATACTTGCTGCATTTCTCATTATTAAATTAAGTTGATGTGCATAACAGAGAATGAAATGTGCATTACTATAAACTGCTTTTATCTTTGCTTGATCTCCTGCTTTTTTGCCTTACATGACATTAGCCCCTTCAAATGTCTGAGATGTCAGTTTTTGTCCATTTCCTTGAAGGATTATGTCCAATTGTTCTAAAATACGTTTTGATATGCCATCTGCAGTTTGATTTTATAGAATTAAGAATCCCCTAAAACGCTAAAATATTTCTCCATTCAATACTTACCGTAGAACGAGGACCATTTGAGTGTGTTCCGAAACATCTGTTGTGTTATCAGCCATGACAGCTACAAAGGAAGCTTTTCTAACTTCCGTCCTTATCTCCTCGTGGTTTATTTGTAGCAGGCAGTCAAGTATCTCATTCTGAATGGTCTTAGAAACATCTTTGAAGACTGCACTGGTTTCTAAGTGATTCTTCATATCTGAATCTAATTTAGACGCAGAATTTACTAATCCTCTAAATACCCCTGGATTTACTGAATCGTCTTTTCCATCATGTCCACGTAAGGGACTTCCAAAGTTTCCACAAAAGTAAATGCAATCTATTATTTTGGACAAAATTTCACGGTTCCTTTTAACTTTTATATTATGCTCATTGATTGAAAATCTGTTAACTACGCACACTAAGTTTATCCTTAATGCTTACGGTTCCTAAAAGTGACAGTGAAACAACATTATCTACGTGCTTCTTTGACTTCTCATGATTTTCAGTTTTTTCTTTCATTTTGTTTATATTTACAAAACCATCTTTTGTCCATGGTACATCATCTCCAAACAGCAAACACTGGAATAAAACAGTGCATTTTGTATTTCACAGCCGCAAAGCCAACCTTTCCGTTGGTACCATTCAGAGTTAAATCTACAAATATATTTCTTGTTGTTGCTTTTGCCTGGCTGAGATATTAGAATATCAGGTGTTGAACGACCTCTTTTCTTAACTGTAACTTTCTCATGGAGAGATAGCTGTGAAAACTTAAGCTTTTGAAGTTCACTTACAGTAACAGAACTTATTTCTTGGGGATGCAAGACCATGGTTAAAGTTTTCTGTTAAATAAAGGAACCGTCCACTTGTGGATGTATCCGTGCCCGTGACCCTTTTCAGACGTCGCAGGTTAAAACCTCCACTCGCGCTTTGTTCTATCCAGTTTTAGGGTTTCTAAAGGGCTGGTATTTAACAAACCCAGCAGAAGGTGTTTATCTTTCTGTGGAAAATTTCCTTTGAAAACATGGCAAGAGTGAATCTGTCTCTTTAAATAAATTTTCCCTGGCTTGAAAAATGAAATCATGACCAGCACAGAAAAGTAGTGCAAGTACTTCCCTAGACAAATATAATTGACCTAATTTAAAGTCCCCGCATCTTCTTAAAGTGGTTCAAAGATGTTTTGCTATCCCCCCGAGTTATGCTTTTGTTGAAATAATTTTCAGCATTAGGAACAATTTCTAGTCCCCTGAGAGAAACAAACTTGGTATTGATCTTGTAAAAGCAGAACTTTATTTGCGTTTTAATTTAAAACTATAATGTGCAGAGTCTTTTAATTTCATTAAGGGTAAAAGTTATGTTTTGAAATCTATTGATTCAGGCACAAAATAGAAGTTTCTTGAAAAGGAGGAACATTGTGTGATAAATAAAAGAACAAAAATATTTATGGTAACAAATTTAATTTAGCACCGCGTCTTATTACCAGTTCTGGCTATATGCTTAAGTACTAATTACGCTAATGGGTTATGAATTGGGAAGGTTGACTTTAGAGGACGTGAACCTGCATTTGCGTGGAGGGAGATTGGAAAACCATTTAAGAAAACCACCCTCAGTTCACCTGAATGAGATTCGAACCTCTCCCAGTCCTCCTCAGTCTAGCTCAACACGAAACAAACGCCACTTTAGCTAACTACGCCACAAAGGTGGGTGGCAACAATTTAGATAATAAAGGATCGCGACATAATAATATTTTTAAAAATATGTTTCAAAACAAATAGTATTTAATACATTATTATAATCTGGACAATTTTTATATAATGTGTTAATTGTTTTATAACATTGGTGTTAACGACATTATCTACTTGGAGATTTCGAAGCTATTTTACGAAGTGGGTTTCATCTCAACTTGACGCACCTAAGTAGCCTAATCATTATCATATTTAGACGGCAATGTACAAAATAGAAAGAGAGGGAAGAAAAGGTGAAGTAGACCTTGAGAGAGCTCTTTTTTATGTGCTGATAACCCTTTCCCTCTTCCTCTGACGAGTTTACACAGACACTTTAATATTTGCTCCTTGAAAACACCGACTTTCTTTTTAATTTTACCTTTTTCTTATTTCCTATTATATATTATAGATATACATATGCCACCATGGATTTTTTATCTACATCCTGGCAGGAGGACTCCTACAGGACTTTATCGTGACCAAGCCAAACAGCTCAAGTTGTAGAGGATTTATAGAAAAACACGTTTAAAAAAAACTATATTTAAATATTAAAATAATCATTTTATTATATTCTAGGACTATTTTCAAAATTATTTAAGAATTTATGGTTATTATTTTGACGTTATATCTTTAAAATTCGCTGAATAAAATATAAATGCACTAACATGGGAAATCCTATCCTTATTGTCCGTGACGTCACAGGTAGGCAACGTCCTTGTATGGCATATCCACCCATATTCTTAAGCATGAACTCAACAAAAATTCTCCCCACGGATGATGACCGGCATTTTTTCATTTGGGATTTGGCAACCAAACCAGTATAGATTGTGTAATTGAACAGTACAGTTGTATACCTATTTTTATCTATGTTTGACCAACTCTCAAATTCTGGGTTAAATTCCATGCAAATTTCTCTTCAAGCTTCTGTTGTCCAGTTACGGGATTTATAACCTTCCCAACACTTAGCCCACAGAATTGGTCTCTTTTGGACTAATGATATTAATAGTTCAATATCTGCATTCATATTGCAAAACAAAACTTTAAGAAAGCAAAAAAAAAAAAAATGAAATTGATTTATATAAAANAAAAAAAAAAAAAAAGAGAGAGAGACTCTCACGCTGAGAGTCAACAGAGAAATGGAGGATTCGACCAAGGGGCGATAAGCAGTGCGTGGTCTTTTTCCGTCCTATTCCTTCTATACGTGGAAGTGGGTGCGTGGGGGAGCGAGCCACGGGGGTCCCGCGTTCCATTTCATCCGTGCGCGAGTTGCGTCAATCGCCCCCCTCTACTCGTGTGAAAGGTTCAGTATCAGTAGTTTGGGCAGGCGCGTTCTAAGTGTCGGGGACAGGCGACACGCGCACCGTCTGAAAGGTGCCAACCGATCGCTTGGGAATAGGGATGTGGTATCAAAAGAAAAGTATCGATACTGTACTCATTAAAAGTATTTGAAGAAAAATATCGATACCGTACTTGTATAGAAAGAAATGTATCGATAACAGTTAGTGTGAGTATCGAAATTTTTAACTGAAAAAAATGTTTTTTTTATCTAGTAATAATAATTTAAACTTTTTCATCATAATTGCATTTTCATATTTATTTAAACTCTGAAAATTATAAAGGTTTTTAATACTTTAAATCAAATTTTTCAAGACACTTTTTTGTCATCCAATTTAAAAAAAAACTTCCATAATTCACTTCCAGAAGTTACCATTTATTAATTACACTCTTCGTTTATATATATCAATATAAATATTAACTATTGACAAATATTAGAATAATAGACGCCCTTTTATGCTTAGTCTGCTTGGGACACCCTTGAGGTGACTAAGTTAATTGAGCTCTATTAAAGATTATTTTGTTTATCTTTTGATAAGCGTTCTCATTGATAAAGGAAGGGGTAGTAGACTGGTCACCAATCTCAGTGTCATTTTTCTTCCTGTTCCTCCACAGTCCACCCTAGCAAACATTTAGTCACATACTCCCAGAATTAGTGAAATTAACAAAAGTTGTTTCTTTAGATACCAATCCGATACCGGAGTGTGAGTATTAATATCATTAAAAGTATCAAGTAAAAAAAATCCTTGTATTGAAAGGAAAAATGTCGATATTAGTAAAGTATCGATACTTTTTTCACATCCTTACTTGGGGATAGAGAGTGGTCCCAGCTATCTGGAAGTTTTGAAGTAACTAATTAGTTTCATTTTTTTAAACTATGATACTTTATAACTACATTGAAAATGTGAATTCAAACCTTATTCGATTTAAAAATCTAGGCAATAGCATAAATTATTAACCCCCTTTTTTTTAAATGATTACTTATGAGTGGGGAGGCTCAGAAACCATCTTAACCTAAGTATTAATAGCCCAAATATATCTGGTCGACCGGAAGTGCATATATGGGAGGGGTAACTTAGTTAGAGGTATTTAAATAATGTATGTGACGTATGAAAGTGACGTCAAAAGAGCATGACGTTTATTTATATTATAAATTATGTTTGAATGAAATATAATATTCTGTGACATCAAAAGAGTATGACGTTTGAGGACGTTATAGGTATTTAAAATGTCTTACGTAGAATATGTGACGTATGACAGTGACTTCATATGATAATGACGTTTATTAATTGAATAAATAATATTTGAACGAAATATTACATTTTATTATGTCGTAAACGTATGAGGTCTGACGTCTATTAATTGAATAAATCAAGTTTGAATGTTGATTTTTTATCCTACCACTAGGCTAATGTGGGTACGTTTCGACTAAAGTACTGTTTGTTATGTGACGTATACTTTTTATTATGAATATATATTGATATAAATGATTTAATATAAAGCGGGTGGTGTACCACGCACAAAATACCAATACTGTAGTGGTTATGTTTATTAATGTCATCATATTTAGATAGGTTTCAAGGTGTGTAAGAATTATTTTAAGAATAAGTAATATGACTCAATTAATAATAATAATATTTAGCACCGCATCTTACTACCCGTTCGGTTTATTCGCACTTACGCTAATGTGTAATGTAGAGTGATTGTGAGATGAAATGGAGGACCTACAGTTTAACGTGGAATCCGAACCACGGTGGTAGGCCTGGCATTCCCCACATTCACAAGATGTCTTGTCAGAGGTGAAGGAAGGGTGTGGCAATCCGATAAATCTGTGCCGTGACCGAGGATTGAACCCTGGACCCCCAGCACACAAGCCTGACACCTTACCCGTAGACCACCAAGTCAGCATAAGTGTGATTAAAACAATATTTGGGTATAGTTAAGAATATTTTTTTCGTATACTTTGTATTGTCAACAGTTTTATTCACTTTACTAAATTCTATTTTATTGTGATATAAATATTCATTTTATAAGAAATCTGCAATTATTAATTGTATGAAAGTATTGTTCTATTATAGTAAAATAATCTTATACTGAAAGCTGGTAACTCCACTATTATTAGTACTAGACAATAGTTTATTAAATTAAACTTATATCAAATAAAATGTCCTGCAAGTGTTAATTAAGCTATTTTTCTTTACGACATAACGTTCTGGAGATATAATAAAAAAATCGACAAACTTTTAAAAATATGTAGCATTTTTATGAAAAATTTGTAACTTTGATGATGCGTAACTCTTTATATAAAAGTTTTACAAAACAACTTTGCATATAAAAGTTGTAGCAAATTTACTACTCTAAAACTTTCAATTCCATTTTTTTCTTTAAGATCCATTGTTAAAAAGATATGACTAATAAACTAAAATAATACCGGAATTTCATAGATTTTTGGCACGCCACAGAGAGCGCACAAGGGAGGGGAGGTTTAAAACTTGGATTCTGAACCATGGAACCGTCCTATATGACATATCAAAAAATTAGAACTACTTGACCTTTAGTAAGGTAACGCCCCTGTTTCGCCTCCTATTCCCTGGACTATTTGTGCTGGGCAACAAGCCGTTACCCGCTTTGGTGGCTGCGTGGTCTAAGGCACCACACTCTCAGTAAACTTGACCAGAAGTGCCCAACTTAAATCATAATAGGCCGGATGAATCAGCTCCTCTTCTATGCGGGCCAGATACCACCATCCCTTCCCAGCTATTTTTGACACTTAAAAATAAGAACTTTAAAATAGTTAATATTATAATATATTGAGGTTAAAGTTCATGCTTCAACATTATATATATATATACACACCTGTATTTAGTCTTCTTGTCCACTAAACGTCATACGTAATAATAATTGTACGTTCAATTCCAAACTACCCTGAAGCCTTTCAATATGTTTTTAAAACTAAATTTATTTTAAATAATTTAATAAACATAAATTTATCAAGAAGGACCAATACATTTATTAAATTTTAATTATAATTATGTATATACTATGAACTCGAACTTACCAGTTTATTGGAATTTCTCAGTTTTAATTTCAAGCGACAGTGTTTGTACGATATCCGGAATAATTGCGGATACACAGAGTCGTAGTACTGCATGCAAATATTCGTCCGTATTGTGGTAGCGCTACTTGGATTTTATTATTTTCATTATTGATAAGTTTGGCCATAAATGTAGGTACTACCAAAGCCTACAAATATTTCCCTGCAAATGTTAATAAAGCTGGCAGTTTTTCACCGTTAATACTCTTATTAAAGTTCACAAGATTTACCAATTTGTATTAACAATAGAAAAATTATCCTCACTCTACTTTTTATAAAAACGCCAAACTCGCTATCTACTTTTCTACGTTTTGTTAGACATACTATAGCTTATTTATTTATTTAGCACTGCGTCTTACTACCCGTTCGGATTATACGCTTAAGTACTAATTACGCTAATGGGCGAAGAATTGGGAAGGTTGAATATAGAGGAAGTGAACCCAAATTTGCGTGAAGAAAGAGTGAAAAACTATTTAGGGAAAACCACACCCAGTTTACCCGAGCTAGATTCGAAACTCGATCTCCCTGTCTCGGCAGCCTAGCCCAACAAGAAACTAGCGCGTTGGCTAACTACGCCACCGAGTCGGTCTGACATTATAACTTATAAACAGTAGGATGAAACGCTCCACATCCAAAATAAACTAACCGTTTTTAGTCAACATAAGTAAAGAAGTTCAAACTAGGCAGAAGTTTAGTTCTAAGAATATTTATAGAGAGCACCAGAGTACAAGTATATTTTTAAAAAGTATGATGGAAAGTGCCAAAGCACAAGTATAATTCAAAAAGTCTCTTAAATAACTTAAAATCATGACTGTAGTTTCTTAAGATAGCCACTTTTAAGGTGCCAAAATCTATATTTTGAATCTGTAACTCGAGAACATGATATTTCTGGAATTATGTTTTAAACTGGTAAAAAAAACAATCTTGTGTAGCTGTGGAACAAAGTTATCCTAAAAATTTTGAGAAAATTAATTTTGAAGTTACATTAAACATGAAACTATCAATATAAATTCGCAAAATTTAAGATGCCACAGTTTCAATAATTGAAAATTTGGCATGAGTTAACTTGGCGGAGAGTATAGTACAAGGGCCCTACGAAAATACTACATAGCTGTTTAACGTGGTTATTTTTGAAATTTTGAGAAAATTAACTTTGAAGATATATTAACATTACAATAGCCTTCTAAGATCAGCAACATTAATGTGCCACAGTTTTCATATTTGAAATTGGGGCTTGAGCATACTTGGTAGGGATTGTAGTACCAGCTTCCTACAACAATCCTCTATAACTGTGGAACCTGATACCCATATTTACTTAATATGTCAATATTTTAAAGAAGAAGAAGCTTTAATTTAGATGAAGGGCACCCACATTTGCTTGGAAATAAAGAGTGAAAATAAGTTCAATAAAAGTCATCCATAGTACTCCAGACCGAGATCGAATCTCTCTCTCTCTCTCTCTCTCTCTCTCTCACTCTCTTGGTAATCAACAGAATAGGCAAAGGTTATGTAATACCTATTGTATTGTGGCACCTTAATGTTGGCAAACCTAGAAGGCTAGTTTTGAGTCAAATGTTAATTTTAAGTTATTTATTTTAATTTCCAGAAGAACCAGGTTCCACAGTTATGTAGGATTGTTTTAGACACCAGTTACTACAATCCCCACAAAGTGTGCTCGTGCCAAAATTTCCAATATAGAAACTGTGGTGTGGCGTGAAACCTTAAATTTGGCGATCTAAGAGGGGTATTTTAATGTTTAATGTAACTTCGAAATTAATTTTCTTACAATTCCCAGAAGAACTTGTTTCCACACCTATGGAGGATTGTCGTAGGTACCTATTACTACAATCTCCACCAAGTGTATTAGTGCTGCAATTTCAAATATAGAAATTATGGCACCTTAAATTTGGCAATATTAAAGGGCTATTCTCATATGCAATGTTGCTTCAAATTTAATTTTCTTACAATTTCCAAAAGAACCAGCTTCCATACCCATGTAGGATTGTCGTAGGCATCTAGCACTACAATCCCCAGCAAGTATGCTCGTGCAGAAATTCCAAATACAAAAACTGTGCCACCTTAATATTGGTGATCTTAGAGGGCTATTTTAATGTGTGATACAACGTCAAAGTTAATTTTCTCAAAATTCCCAGAAGATACTTTCCACAGTTAGGTAGAATTGGTGTAGACACCTAGTACTACAATCTTCACCAAGTGTTCTTGTAACAAAATTTCAAATATATAAACTGTATCACCTTAAATTTAGTGATCTTATAGGAATAGTTTAGAATCAAATGAAAATTTAAGGTTAACTTTCTCAAAAATGTTTATTTTATAAAATTTTCCAGAAGAACCACGTTCTCGTTCTGCAGATTAACATACCAAACAAATTTGATGGTTCAGTAATATGTGTTATTAAATATAAACGCAGCATTTATTATTTATTAAATTATTTATTAACATAGTAAAATCTGGTTCAAAATTCTTAGGCTGTCAACTTGCATGTAGCCTTTTTTTCCCCATCAGAATAAACGTTTATGAAGTTGTAAAAAAGCTTAGGCCACTCTTATAAACAGGTATTAAAAAAAAATACACACCACGCTGATATTTTCGTCGAGCCTATAGAAGCCACGACTAAATGCACACGTTCAAACTTCGGGTACACCACTATACTGGTATTCAATTCTTGTAGTGGTGAGACGAGAGGGGAAGGCTTGTCATAATCCACTTTGGAATATGAAAGAATGAAATTCTACTAGCTCCTGAGCTTAACCACTATCCAATGATGGGGACGAGATGTCTAGCGGTGTATGAAATTTAAACATTGCATTTAACGCAAAACAAAAAGAGAAGTAGGGTTTACAATTTTAAGTAGTTTGGATTAGACCAGCTTGTTATAAATAATTGGTCGTGATAGTTCGTTCTATCCATATGGATAGTTTTAAGACGTGATACATGAGTAGTATTTTCAATCCAACATTCAAACCCATAAAATAAAGTTCACATTGTCATTATTGTATATGGGCCGGAGAAAATCCATTCGCGGGCCATATCCGGTGCATGGGCCGTATGTTGGTTACCTCTAGACTAGGATGTCGATTGTGGGGAGATCAAGAAATCTCAGTCGAGTGTACTAAGGGTGGTTTTTACAAAATGGATTTCCACACTCTCTCTCACTCTCTCTCTCTCTCCACTCCAATGCAGATACACTTCCTCAAATATAGCCTTCTAAATCCCCAAAACCATTAGCGTAATTAGTACATTAGCATATAACCCGAACCGGTAATAAGACGCGGTGCTAAAAAATTCCGTTCTGTGTATTTATTTTGTTACTATAAATATCCTAAGGCGCTACTCTCGCAATAGACTAGACTGCCGATGATGGGGAAATCGTGGTTTGATCCCAGTCGGATGTACTGAGAATGTATTTTTCCTAAATAATTTCCCATTCTCTTTCTCCGCACAAATTAGGGTACACTTAATCTAAATTCAATCTTTCTCATCCCTAACCGATTAGATAATTAGTAACCCTCTCCGGTGGCCACGTAGTCTAACGCACTACTCTCGCAGTAGACTAGACTGCCAATAAAGGGGAGCTAAAGATTCGAATCTCAGGTGTATTGAGTGTGGTTTTTCCAAAACGATTTCCACTCTCCCTCCACGCAAATGTGGGTACACTTCATCTAAATATAACCTTCCTGATCCCTTCCTGATCACTATATAAGCGTATAAGCCGAACGGGTAGTTAGAAGAGGTGCTAAAAAAATCCTAAGGGTACAACCCAAATGGGTACTAAGACGTGCTGCTAAAAATAAAAGTCACACATAAAAGGACTAACTTAACAAACGAACATATGCTTGTCCTAGTAGTGTGGTTTTCCACCCGTAACAGCGTTAGGATTGGCTAGATTAGGTCACGTGACCACGCCCCATCATTCTCTTATTGGCTGTTGGCTTTTCCCCTCCACACCCCTGACACCTTTATAGTGTTTCAAACTAGTTTTTTATGTGTTTTTATTGATTTTTATGAGTGCTCATTGGTTTTTAATGTCTGGATTGGGACGGGTGTTGGAGTTTATTTTATTTATATTCGTAAGATTGAGACGAGCGTTGGAGTTTATTTGTATTTATTTGTGTGTGAGTTTATTTTATTTATTGGCGTGCAGTCCACGGCGTCGTGCACTCCTCCCATGGCATCGATGAATAGGGAGGGACGAACCTCTCCCGACGGCTACTTAAGTTAGAGTGTAATTACTGACCATATGGCAGTGGTTCATAGCCTTAAGACACCCTTTCACTTTTCCCCTCACTAACCCTTCTGCCCTAGGCAATGGGTTTTCCAGGTATCGATAGCCCATCTCCTTCCCCCATCTATGTGGTAATAGGTTTTCCCGCACCTAGAGAGCATTGACACAACTCCGATTATGCAAAATCAAGGGCCTCGGAATCCTCAGTTAAGGGCCACTATCCCCCACCACAAAAGTCTACTAAAATTGGTTGTATGGTATCGTCCATTGACATGCGTGGATGTAGGTATCAGCCATGCACCACTTTTGGTGGAGAAGTGAGGTAGAAATGTTCCAGTGTTGGGGAGGGAAACTATTGAAAGTACACCTCTGTGGAAATTCAAACTCCGACCTTAGCTGCCATAACTATATGGGGCTAAACGCACCTTTTGCTGGCTAAATGTGTGGTAGGGATGATTAAGAAAATGTTCCGGAGGGAGAAATACCAAGAGTTTACATGGCAGAGATCCGATTTCAACCTCCTTCCGCCAGAATTAGATGAGCCGGACATTTAGACGTCATGCACTAAGGGACTTGAACCTAGATATATTTCGAAGGGGCTATCACAGCTAATGTCTGTTAGAGCGGTTTTACTTACTTCCGAGTGCACCCCCATTGCGAGAGTGAAAAAAGGGGTTTTGTTGGTTAACCAGATTTCCCTAGACCCGTTAGAATGTGTACTGCATTTTCTTGGAGTGAGAAAATCAATCTCAGAACTGGAATAAAACGTCGATCACTCTATTATTGGCCGTCTAGTATAACACAGTAGTGACGCCTTAGACCATGCGACTATCGATGCAAGTATACAAAAATTATTATTAAATGCATTCCCAGTCGAGCAAATTGAGCTATGGTTAAAAACCCCTTTTAGAAACCCCCAATTTTAGAAAATACGTTAGAAATATGTTGATTAATCATATGGACTATATCTCTCTGCTAATAGCCACGGAGACTAATTCATGTATGACCAATCCATAAACCGATGAATAAAGACACAACCAAATGATATAATTTTACAGTAATATTAAATATTTGGACCATGATCTAGCTTCCACACCATTGTTCTCTGGCTGACAATGTATATTAAATCATGTCGAGGGATTAAAATCCTCATCACAATACCCTACTTCAAAGCGGGAGTATTGCGTACAAAAAATACGTCCTTAAGGATGCTGTCTACCTCTGACGTAATGGCAAGTCAAGATAAGATCCTCAGTGTTAATGTATTTTACTGAAACAGCCATCAGCATGCACGTATGTCGAAGCATTTTATTTGTCAACCCCCTGTCAGGACTAGCAATATATTTGTTAGGACTGAGGAAGCTATAAAATGTACATGCACTTGTGTGAAGGCAGAGCGATATGGTCGACCTGTATTCAATCCCCCAACTTCCCTGTCAATAGACACGAAGTTAAGCATATCGGTAATTAGAACCGCGTCTTATTACCCGTCAGTGTTTTACGCTTAAGTCAAAATTACGCTGATCGATTAGGAATTAGGAAAGTTAGATCCGAATTTGCGTGGAGGGGAGAAAGTAAATGTTCCAGCCTTATGTTGGAGGGAGAGTGGGAAACCATTTAGTGAGAACTACAAAGAGTACACCTCACAGGTATTCAAATCCCCAACCTCACCCCAACATAGATTTAAACCCCGATATCTTTCGCCGGGCGCTTCATGCCCTGTAGTTGCCAAACCCAGAAGAAGAATACAAGTATGGTGTTTCAAATTGCGCGCGCCCGTTCTATCCCATGAATGTGTTATTGTTTCAAAGACAGAAAGGTGCTGGCAACAAACACGTGACAACTTTGCCCGAATAAATATTAAAGGGCGCATACGGGTAAATGTTAAGCTTTATTGATTACACGTGTGTAGTTTTAAAATATACACAAAATAAATTAACCACTTAAACCTCAAGCCAAAATTAGATGAAGTGTACCCACATTAGTACGGAGGGATAGTGGAAAGTCTTTTATAAATTCATCCCTAAATACGCTCGACGCTGATGAAGGAATTTATAATATTTCTTTTTAAATTGAGTACTCTGCCGTGGATTTGATTAGCTTACCTTGAATACTTAATAAAACTTATAATATCCGTTTACAATACACACACACAGAGCCTCCCATCGTTCTACATGTCTAATATTTATCACAAGAAAGAAGTACGGCTGAATAAATTAGATTTACTAAGGGAATTAATCTCAATTTTACATTACTGCCATTACTGTCTCATGTCCCTTCTCTATTGCGCCCAGAACATTCCGATAAAAACTTTACTAGCCCTATTCTTGCCCACATATCATACATACAACGACGTTAAGGTGAGGAGATACTACAACACATTTTTCAAGACACTGGGGTCTTCCTGCCCCTCAAGAGGCTGCGTTCAATCAACGTGTGCCTATAAAAGGGGCGTCCCTACGGCATGCCGGCCGTAATCACGACAGTCGATGAAGCGATCAAACCTCATGGAAGGTCAAGACGTTTTCACCTGCAAAGCAAAGCCTTTGAAGCCACTCACCATCACCAGTATTTTCAACACTTTGTTCCCGCTTGACGAAGTCGACGCCAAGCGAGTCATCTTCGGCATGAGCGTCAAAAACCACTTTACGCTATATTTCTAGCTAGAAAAATGCGGAAGGGATTATGCGGTGTTCAACCGTACAGAGTGACAAGAACTGGGCCAATACGAGTCAGTCATATAAAAGTTTTTCAGCAACACGCAACCTCCTCAGAAGATTAGTCTGAATAATAATGAAATCTCTCTGAGGCGCATGTGCGGTGACCGTAAGGTCATCATCATTGAGAAACAAGACGCCTGATTCAAACGAGTCTCCTATCTAACACCTAGCTGGGCGCACCTTTTGAGTTATGGGACCTCATCGCCGTCGCCGTCGACCGCCGGGATAGGTGGTTTACACCCGTCGCATGATATTGCAACGATTTGATCGACACACTCGTCATGGATGTATGTGATACGCTAACAGAATCAGAGGATGTCATTGGCCTCGAGCAGCCTATGGTGAAAACATACATCAGAAACCTGGATCTTATCAGTACTACCTACTATATACGTCAATTCGTCGTATTGGACTATTACATGCTGGATTGTGAGCTAAAAACTAACTCATCTAAGAGACACTGTAGAAAGAATATGAACAAATATATGCGTAATTCCTGTAAAATTGTATAGTAAATATTATGTATGTCTGTGAAACCCTTAATGTTTAATATATATTATGTATGTCTGTAAAACCGTTAACGTATAATAAATATTATGTATGTCTGTAAAACCTTTAATGTATAATAAATATATGTTTTGTAAAATCGTGTTTTATTCACGCAAAACCTGTCTGTCCCTTACACTAAGGGCAATCAGTTACGCGTCTCAATTTGTCGAGCCGGCAAACTGGCACCAAGTATGAGCAGGGTCAATGACCTCTTGTACTAGCTCACGGTTTCAAGTTCACGATCTATTCACGTCTCGGTATATATTGTCCAGCCGCCAAACTGGCACCAAGTATAAGTCATCAGGGTTGCGACAGTGCGATGACGTAAGGTATGAGTCACCGGAAAAAAACACATAACCACAGAGATGTTGAAAGGGGGTGGTGGAGGTGTTGCAACAGTGCGATGTCATCAGGAAAATCCATTGCCGGGGAGGAGGGTTACCAGGGTCAATGACCTCATGTACTAGCTCATAGTTTCAAGGTCACGATCTATTCATATCTCGCCACCAAACTGGCGCCAGGTATGGTTCATCAGGAAAAAACCCATTGCGACATTATTCAAGGTCGTGTTATATTTTTGTCCCAACTTGTCTTGTCGAACTAGGGTTGTGATGACGACATCGGGAAAACCCATTGCCTGAGGGAAGGGGGAGCCAGATATCGAGTTTCGAATCCTGGTTTGCATGCCATCTAAATGTCAGGCTCATCTAAATTTGGCGGGGGAGGTTGAAATTGAGTCCCTGTCGTGTAGACTGTAGGTATTTCTCCATCCAAAACATTTTTTAAATCCTCTCTACCAGGCGTTCAGCCAGAAAGGTTGCGCGTAGCCCCATTTAGTTATGGCAGTGGGGGTTGGAGTTTAACCTCCTCTGAGGTTTACTGTCACTAGTTTCCCTCTCAAGCACTGAAACATTTCTACCTCATTCCTCCACCAAAAGTGATGTATGGTTGATACCTACATCCACGTATGTCGACGGACTATACCATACAACCAATATTAGTATGTTTTATTATTTTTATTATTTAGCACCACGTCTTACTACCCGTTCGGGTTATACGCTCAATTTTAGTAGACTTTTGTGGTGGGGGATAGCGGCCCCTAACTGAGAATTCCAATGCTCCTGATTGTGCATAATCATAGTTGTGTCAATGCTCTTTATATGCAGGAAAAACCTATTTCAACATAGATAGGGGAATGGGGAGGGGTCGTGACACCGGGAAAACCCATTGCCTAGGTGGAGGGGGGAGTGAGGGTAAAAGGTAAATGGATTTTTACGGCTGCGAACCACTGCCAGCTGGTCGGTGGTCACACTACACTAAGCGGCTATCGGGAATGGTTCGTATTTTCTCCCTAGTCCCTAGACCCTTCCCCCACCCCGCATTATTATTTTCAACACACACACACACATTGAAGAATCATCATAGACTCTACCATAAAATATGAGTGACTATCGACATTTTTATGAGGAATCAAATTAAATTTTCAAAAAAAAAAATTCAACATAATATATAGCCTATGTTACTCGCTGATAATGTATATTGGTGAAAGAATTTTTAAAATCGGTCCAGTAGTTTTTGAGTTTATCCATTACAAAAAAAAAACCTTTCCTCTTTATAATATTAGTGTAGATGGATAAAAAGATCTATTAGAATGTTGGTTGTCAGGATGAGAGTTTTCTAATTTGAGTTGCTTCGTAAATCAAAACATAAACGACCTACACCCACGCTCGTTTTCCAAGATGTTTCAAATCACCTTAAAACAGTCATGTAGTTGTTTACATGTGGCTTGTTTCACAATAAGTGTGACCACAAAACACACGCGCGCTGATAATTAGTTTGTTTAGAAATGGTTTTGAGTCTCCCGAGCTGATATTATTAATTCGTGCCAAGTGTTCTAGGCATTACGTGTTGAAACCTCATTATTGGTTTGGATCTAGCTAGACACGTGAGACTTTTCTGTTATGCTTTCAGATTTCGGCGAACTAGTGAATTCACAGTATAACAGATTTATCGACGTTTTCACTACCGAATTACTTTTATTTTAAATTTTATATTGGGCTATTAAAGCCTAATGATTTTCAACTATTAACCAGAACTTTTTTTTTTCAAAACTGTTCACACCAACCTTGATACACTTACTCATGCAGAAGTCCAAAGCTTAGCTATTCGTAGGATTTAGTTCAGGCGAGTAGTGCGATACTTCTCTGCTGTAAATAGCTTAAGTGTATATATATATATATATATATATATATAATTTGTCTTGATCTTGCTGAGTGGGAATTATATATATATATATATAATTTGTCTTGATCTTGCTGAGTGGGAATTAACGCCATTTAAAACCAAAATTAAGTCACCAGCTAGATACAACGCCTTAAGGCGGGGCGGAATTAACTAGACTATATATCCTAAGGAATGTACTGAGGTTTGCCTGACGTCCGGCGGAGCTCATCCGAGGGACATTATCTTTAAAAAGTGTAATATGTAGATTGCTTTTATTCGGTTATTGAATATTTACTTTTAAATCAATGCATTAATTTAAAACTTTAATTTTAAAGCTACTAATCATCTTAGTGTTTGTATATTTTAAGGTATCATCCAAGGGGGGTCAATTATAGTTAATAATGTGATTAGACAACATTCCAAATAATTTTAATAAAAACGTAAATCATATGAATCAGAATTAAAATATCGAGAACATATCATGTTTCAAATACATGAGCTACATTTTAAGACCAGGCTTATAATGTTTTAGGCCATTATTTGCATTAATAATGCCCCTAAAATTCCCCATTCAAAAAGGCAACCTTTTATACATTGCATAAAGACCGCAATCCTATTATTTTTAATCATAACTGGTTTATTCACTGTATAAAAACACCAAATAATGGTACAAGAAACGCTCTATTACTAGGAGCCACCATTTTAATTGCTTTTTAAATTATTTTTAAGGTTCTCAGCACATGTTAAGGTTTATTACAATTGGGACCGCAATAATAAAGATCTCCAAAATCCTTCGTAAAACATACCCATGTTACATAAAGTTACACTAAGAAACTACGACCTTACTGTTATTCGAGATGACAAACATACAAGTGCTGGTTACATAACGCATTGAGGCACAGTGCCTTAAAATCATCTAGAAAAAAACACATGTAATCGATGATGAATTAAAATGTATCTCAAATAATTATTATAATCATTAATATCCACCAACAGAATAAAAATGTTTAGAAACTTTAATTTACGTGAAATCTACAAAATCTTATAAATATTTGAAAACTGCTACTAGCTATTTATGAAGAGCAAATATCATCAAAATAGTTTTAAAATTCATAAAAAAATATATTTTTTTAACATGCTGTAAATTTTCTTCGTGCTTTATAAATGAACCAAAAGTATTGTATAAATTTAGCATATTTCAGTGATTTTCACTATAAATTCCTATTATAAACTAAACAAAAGAATTAATATTCATACATGCATGCATGTATACTAGACTATATAATATTCACGTTTAGTCCACGTGTCCATCAAAGGGAGAATGTAGGTGTTGGATATCCTTCTTTTTTTAAAAAAGTCATATTTTATGTAGACCTAAGTGAGCAGCAACCCTTCACTACTTGCAAACTTGTGAGTGGGTACTTGTGAATGGGGATTTTCATTGTGGTTACGGGGTTTCTGAGGGTGAATGGGATGAGCGCCCCTCTCTAACGCGTTTACAAAAATACTATATCTCAATCAAATAAAAATCAATATTTACAATACTGTGCTGCAATCGCTTTCATTTTCAGCCATGCCGGTAATAGAGCTGAGGAATCTGGGTTCCTATTACCGGCATGGCTGAAAATGTATTATTTATTAAATGTGGGTTTACCCTTTCACAATGATTAATTAACGGTCGGGGACTGGTTATTGTGCCTGTCCTAGTCTTAAGTTAAATTATAAGGCATATGAAGCTAAAACAGGCTTAACAAGCCGGTAGTGGAAAATATATGGCCTGAATAAAAAACTGACCTATGTCACAGGCTGGAAACAGTAATGGATGTAAAAAAAACAACCAAATGATACCAAGTGGTACAGCTACTATGTATCATTTTAAAACAGAGGCTATTATATAACTATAATATTTCTCTACAAAATTAAAATTTTACATATTTATTCAAGCTAAACTAATTTGAAATAAAGAAAATCATTCCAAGCGATTGCAGCACAGTATTTTAAATATTGATTTTTATTTGATTGAGATATAGTATTTTTGTAAACGCGTTAGAGAGGGGCGCTCCTAAAAGGTTTTCCACTCTCCCTCCACGCAAATGCGGGTTCACTTCCTCTAATTCAACCTCCACAATTCCTAATCCATTAGAGTAATTAGTAATTAAAGCGTATAACCCGAACGGGTAGTAAGACGCGGTGCTAAATATTATTATAATAGAAAATAGAACCATCCAGCACCCTAGCTCAGTCAGTGCTGGATGGTTCTATTTTCTATTATAATAATATTTAGCACCGCGTCTTACTACCCGTTCGGGTTATACGCTTTAAGTACTAATTAATCTAATGGATTAGGAATTGAGAAGGTTGAATTAGAGGAAGTGAACCCGCATTTGGGTGGAGTGAGAGTGGAAAACCATTTAGGAAAAACCTCCCCCAGTTCACCCGACCGAGATTCGATCCTCGATCTCCCCGTCCTCAGCAGTCGAGCTCAACACGACTAGCGCGTTAGCCAACTACGCCACCGAGGCGGGTTATATTTTCTATTGATTTTTATTGTTTATGCTAGTATTATTATTATTATTTCTTTACAACTGTCCTACTTACACGAACCACTTATATATGCACCACGAAAATAAACTTAATTTTAGAATAAACACACTTCACAACACCCAGGCTACCAATTTTTCACTTTGAAAGATAAAACAGCATTAAAAAAATTGCCATGTTGTAAATCGAGATCTAGGCCCTGAGCTCAGTATGCCAACGTGCTATCACCTGAGTTAAGGAGTTATACATTGATATTCACGGGAACGACCTTGAGGAATATCTTTGTTGTTGAAAAATAGGTGGTTGTCTTTTGCTCTCCTCGTTTCTTATTACCTAGTCTTATCTGTAATGGCACATTAAATTTCGTTCAGGCAATTAAAGTGATATGTGATTAATTTTTCTGTTAGAATTGTTTAACATCTGAAACACAGCCACGCACTCCTCCACTGCTCTGAGACCCTCGCGTAACGTCAGGGGCGTGGTGGGCGTGTTGAAAAGAGTGTCAGCATATTGTGTGTTAGTGCCTAGGCCCTAGGTCATAAAGTGAACAAAGCATATTAAATTAATTGATCGTGAAAAAGAGTGATTTTGAAATTTCATATAAATAAGTAATTTATTTGTGAACCTGATACCAGCAAGCAATGCCATGAAGGTTATTTCTCTTTGTTCGGATGTAAGTAAGTATTTATATATTATATGATATCTTCTTAGACCTAAATGTTGAAATGATTTTAGTAATAGTAATAATATATAACCTTAACAAATAGTGATACATTTTTATGGTTAGTAGATACATTTTCTTATCTATAGGCCTATATATAGTAAAACTATAAATCAGTATACAGGCCTACTCTCGATTTGGCTGTTTGTTTCCGGTAAACTAAAAACGCACTTATCGGCTCAGGTGACCTGGCGGTCTAGGGGTGAGGTGTCAGACTTCTGTGCTGGCGGCCGGGGTTCAATCCCAGGTCCCGGCACAGATTTATCTGATTACTAAACCCTTCCTTCACCTCTGACAAGACATCTTGTGAATGTGGGGGAATGCCAGGCCTCCACCGTGGTTCGGATTCCACGTTAAACTGTAGGTCCTTCATTTCATCTCACAATCACCCTACCATTACACATTAGCGTAAGTGCGTATAACCCGAACGGGTAGTAAGACGCGGTGCTAATAATAATAATAATAATAATAACTTATTGGTTCGAGATGGAACTTCTCCTGTCAAACTCCTTATATTTAAAAAATACAGCGTAGGCTATATACCATAAAGTTATCACATAAACGATCGAAGCAGTGAAGAAAAAACCGGCTGTAAGTGTGATTATATTTGCATTTAAATTTTGAATAATTATAATATATTATCTTTAATGTATAAATCTTCTTTAAAGTCTACTTGGTATCGAGGGTTTTGTAAATATCAACTAGCCAATTATAAATCTCCTTGGCAACTAGTGGTTTGGAGGTATGTTTTCAGCAATTTTATACGTTCATATTAGAAGATAAATAATGTTTCTATCACAAATAAAAAATATAATTAGTGGCTCACCATATGTAATTTGATCTTTGATTTATATATGTTTATTTTCATGCATAGAACTTAAATAATAGTCAACAATTCATAACGCACGATAATTAAAACGCAACAATTCGAAATAAAATGTAGTGACCAAAGTCCAATAATAAAGAATACATATATTTTTTTATTGTTCATTGCAGCAGTACCTACACGTAAGAGAGCTAATTTTTGTGTACCTGCATTCGCGTCTTAGATTTAGGTAGTTTTTTTTTTAATGTAAACTAGGTTTATTAATTTTGTTTCTTTGAAAGTAACATTTAACTATATACATAAACCGAAGTTATGCATAATACCAGATACAAGGTTAATACATATATTTCTAATTATATTATATTTATTTAAGGAAACAATCAAAACAAAATACCTTGAGGATGGAAAATCATGAAACAAACCGAGATTTTAGGGAAACAAAGTCAATTCTAGGAAGTCAACCGAAGATTACAACACGTCATTTTCTCCTCCCATCACTGTACAGTCTTTCATATCTCGTCAGTGGTGTGTGTATATATTAGTGTGTGTGTGTGTGTGTGTGTGTACAAGCGCACGTGGGTTATGGGTTTGTCCTCTACTCTGGTTGGCATTCTTCGGATGATATTATCCATGTCCTCCGGTGCAAGATTGACCCATTCTTCAGAAGCAACACCAATAAGCTGCCTCATATTCTCAGGCGGGTGGGGACGACAAATGGCCTGTTTAAGCATGCCCCAAGTATTCTCAATCGGATTCCTGTCGGGTGATTTTTTTTCCCAGTGTTTACAGGCCCGGTATCTTACAAACTTTAAATCCGGGCCGTTTTTCCACATAATTTGGACTTTACTTTTACACTTACAGTATGAGTTTCCTTTTAAACATTACAACACAGATTTTGGCTATTAATTTAATTGAAATTCAACCATCCCTATTTCCATTTGGTCCGCCCCAGGTATATTATGCCCCCAGTACCCTCCCCCGCTGGGCCCACCACAGTGCCCGGGATTTCACTCCCGAGTTCGCCAAGCGCCCGGCAAAGGTGGGAATCCCCATATACACCACTTGGGGCGGCGCCCTATCAGATTTGGTGCCCCGCCTACTTTATAGACACCACACTTCCGTTTTCACCCTTCCTTTCACCCTTGGCAGTTGAATTTCCTAATACTAGTTCCCCCCGTTCCTAATTTATCTATTTTAACTGCTAAACTAGGCTAAATTAAACTAACACAACTATTCTATTCCCATTCCTTCAGGGGAACTCCATCACCCTGATGAAACCAGAGGGCTTCAGGGTAGCCGCCTTTCTCCATCTTGATGCTGAGGGCCCATCAACCACAATTCACCTCTCTTGTTTCCAATATGGTGGGTCATATGGTGCAGAGAACCCTTCAGAGTTCATATTTACTCCACTAACTTTTGTTCATACGTCTGGAAAACTGTCCTTAGGATCACAAGGGCATCCCCTGTGTTCCTCCGGACACTCAGTCGTACTGGAATCCAGATCCCAGGGCTCGTGCTTGCTCCTCCCAGCACCTTTTTTTTTTATCCCGACAAGGATTGTTACAGCTTATTCCCCTTTAACAATTGTTTATTCTCTACTTACTCCCCACCGAGACCGCACTAGTGTCTGTGTCAGTCCCTCTCTCCATGTCACTGTTATCTTCTTTGTCATTGTCATTGTCAACGTCCCATCTTATTCGTCTCTGTGCCTCTTTGAGTCTATCTATGTTGGCAGTCTTTGCTCTATCTGACGCTTCCAGTGCAATCTGGTCTAAGAATTTCCAATAGATCGAGTCCCTCAATACTTTACCTACTAATCTTCCTTGGATCTCTCTCTGATAGTTTCTTCTTGCTTCTAGCGTAAGGACGCACTCGAGCACCTTATAATCAGGGGTTTCCTCCTCACCACATTCACAATTCCCCAACTCTATTAGTCCCAGCTTCCTTAGAGATGCCGGGTACGGTCCCTTTACCGTGATGCAGTGGACAAGACCTCGAGATGGCTGGAGGTGTTTATTCTCTAGTCTCTCAATTACATTAGGGAACAATTGATAAGTGCTCCTACCTGTCCCACTTCTCTCCCAGCGTCTCTGCCACTCCTCCAACAGGACTATTTCCACCTCTCCAGATGTTGTCGCATCGGGTGTGGTGAGGAGTCTCACCTATTCCATGTTTCTCTTTTTTATCCAGTACGCCACACCTTTCTTCCTTATAAGGAGGTCCAACGGCCATACACTTAGGGCCACACTCATTGCATCCATTTCTACAGTCCGGTAGGCTCCATCAGCCTCAGTAAGATGTTCCTCTGTAGAACTTGAATCACCTTAGCCGGAACGACATTGGTTAGTCTGTGATCACAGATGCACGCCACATAGCTCACAATGGAGAGAAAGGCCATCTGAAGGTATGTTCTATTATCTGCATAGGCAGATAAAACCGCCTCTGTCCTATGCTTATAATTTTATTCATCAACAATAATGTTTTCCCCATAACTTCTTCCATGTGCGCCGTTAAGTTTCTGTTAGCATTTAGGGTCACCCCTAGGTATCTGACCGTATGGCTTCTTCTTATAGATATCCTACCGACCTTTATGGTCAGATTCCTAACCAATCTACCCTTGAACAGAATATAGGTCGTCTTCGCTCGTGCCATTTTTAACTTTACACGTTTACACCAGGTGTCAAGTTCTTCAAGCACCTGGTTACTTTATTCCTCCAAGTGCCTTCTAAAGTACCCTTCTATTACTATTAGAAGGTCGTCTGCGAAGGCGACCATAACCTGCATCTCCGGTATCCCCTCCAACAACAACACTAGTTACAAGCTGACATCCCAAAAGATCAGGCCACATACCGATCCTTGGGACATACCTTCGTCAGTAGCTTCTGAACACTATTTCCTGGATATCTCAGGGTGGAGTATCTGTTACGACAGTAATCATTAAAACTCCTATATAGCTGTCCCGAACACTGAATCTCTCTTAATCGGTCAAACATCGCTGGCCACCAGATTTCCACGAATATTCCTACGACGTATTTACCGTTTGCCGAATCAATCAGTTCCATTGCTCTGCAGATTGCGTCCTCTGTTGACATGCCACTTCAGAAACCTTACAGCTGCTGATGCATGCCCACGACGGTTCTGTGTCTCAGTAATATTTCACACAATATCTTCTTCTGCAACTTCCCTGCTGTGTTCAACAGGCAGATGGGTATGTATGACTCTGGAATCATCAGGAATTTACCCTCCCCCTTTCTTAGCACGATTACCTCGCTCTGCTTTCAGATCCTGTCCGGTGAATTTTGATATTCCATCTCCAATCTCCTAAGAGATCCCCCCGGAGGGGACTTTCCAACTACACCACCCATAGGTTTTTCAGCCTTTCACAGTGCAACCACTGTTACTATCGGGACGGAACCTTTTCATCGGACATGGACCAGGGTCCATGAGTGCTATTCAGGTTTTCTCGGGCACCCGACAAATCCAGGCCCAGCCCTTCCATGCCATACCTGCCTTGGGTCACTTGGGAAAATTCCCCCCC
>CABFVX010000183.1:205681-223339 GCA_902151425.1 Timema shepardi | reverse complement strand
GCGTCTGACGCTTTCCTCACAGATAAGGTAAAACACAGACGCTAAACCAAATGCACTGATTGGCCAGTAGTCCGCGCCAAAACCTCCCCCTCCCGTGAAAAACGGCACGTGCAAGAGCAGGTGCGTCTTCCAGCTTCCGGGTAAAGCTATTTATACATTGCACGAGGCATAGAATGAATAGTAAAAGTAATAAATTTGGATGACTCGAATATTCCCACAAAGACTTAAAATAATGAAAAACTATTAGATTATAAATTTAAAGGCCTGAAAATGAAGTTAATTAATTGAAATTTGAAACATATATTGCTTACAACTTTGGTTATGATTTACATAACGTATAATTACCATAAGACCCCACACTTTCTTATAATTAACCATTTGATAGTAATAAAGATAATTAAATTATGCCTAGATGAATGGAAAAGAACAATGTATTTATCAGTTTAGTACTCTCAGTAGCTTGAGTGTATTAATATATAAATTAAAGGAAAAACTAATATAATTTTATAAATGAAAGTTGAGAGCTAAGGGCCTAAAACCCTGACCACTTTACACTGAAACTTCATATTCCTTCTTTCCTTGTTTGAGGTCATCAATCAGTTGAATTCGTGGTCTTCCTGGTTCTCTTTTTATCTTCCACTTTGTCTTCAATGATAAAATTTAAAATTTCATGTTAAGAAGAAAGTGATGAAACTGTCAATGACCAGTGAAAGTATAATATGTCAAGGGCCTGAAATAAACCCTCCTCTTCTAGCATCAGTTGCTAGCCATGAGTATTACGAGCAAGTACTAAATTCAAATAGTTCATGGGAAATGGAAAAAGAAGCCATCACTATTATCAGAGTTTCTTCTGAAATTAACGTGACAGTTGACGCTAGTGGATTAGTTGTGGACGAAAAACTTCCATTTCTAGCAGCATTGCCAGATGGTATCCAATGAAGTCGTTTAAAGTACGTAGTAGTTTAAAGAACTGAAATGAAATAGTGAATTAGTAAATGAAGTAGTTTAAAGTAAGTTTGAAGTAGTGCCTGTTATAATATGGAACATGGCATGGCAGTTTTTCATGCTTTCTCATTCTGTTTCACTGATAAATTTGTGTACATGATTGATTTCTATAAAAAAAATTATCAATACGTTCCTTAATAAAATTAATAAAAAATATTCAAAAATTATGTTTAGTTGGCTTATAAAATATTTTGATACAAGAATATTTAGCTGTGTTGATAAACTATTCATAGTGAAGTGCATTTTTCATAAAACCCGTATTTGAGTAATATATTGTTTTATTTTTGTATATTTAATATTATTAATTTATATTTGTAACAGTTTTATTAATTCATCAAGATTAAATTTGTATAGTAAGTACAACACAATGATATGTTTGCAGTACGTGTCTAATGTAGATCTGTTTACATACTATCTTCATGGTAGTACACGTATGATCGTGACTGAATGCTTTTTTCCTGTGAAATAAAACCCAACCGGCAGGCACACACGTGCGCGAGCGCGCGAGCGCGTGTGTGTGTGTGAGTGCGTGTGTGTGTTTGTGTCCCTTAAATTTAGATCTATTTAAATAGTTTCAAACAAGCTTATTATTATATAGCGTATAACCCAAACGGGTAGTAAGACGCGGTGCTAAATAAATAAATATTAGTACATACACATTCACCTGGACACCAAATGGTTTTGTTTTTAATATTCCTTCATAGTGTCAGTGCCATAGTAGTTATTTAATGTTTGTACTTAAATATTTAATAACAATAATCCTTAATTAAGCTAACCTTGAAAAGCAAGTGGCTATCTGCTCCTCTCAATCAAAGAGATACGTCTATAAGCTTTTCTGAAAACATTGTCATTTAGGGTATTTTTTCAGCTGTGTTAATAAATGATTTTGCTATCGGTTAACAATGTAGACTTTCTCGGTAATGGTAGATCCACTGTTAAGACTAATACAGTTGTTTTTACTGCGGCCAAGACATGTTTGTTTTGTTTTATTTTAGTATGTTACCAAAATTTCGGCAAGTAGCTAACCTAATATGAACCCCTCTCTTCCCCCGATAATCCAAAACACAGAGCATAGTTTTAGACAAATTTGGCAAATTGGTCTCTAGGGAATTATGGAGGGAAAGTGTGGTTGTTTGCACCCTCTTTACTCGCCCCATGTGCAAACGCAAGTGCTTTAGACCATAGTTTATTGGCTAGAGTATCAAAGTGCTCAAATAAAATAAATGAAATATATTTTATGTTATTAAAGAATCATTAAACGTAGGGGAGAATGGGGTAAGTACACGCACTTAAGGATAAATTAATATAACGGTGTTTATTGCCAACAAAAATACTCCAAAATCATACCAAATAGTAATGAATATTTTAGCTTTACATAGATCATACGTACAGGTTTATAAACTATTTAAATATTATTTTAAATATATTATAAAAACTAGGTTATATGCGTGGTATTCCCCACCCCTGAGGGGCAATGGCACGCGTGTTATGAGGAAATTGCACGCGATTAGGTTATGATAGAGTTTTTGCACATAAATCTAAGTTTTAATGATCGTTAACATGTAAAAGTTCATAGAGTATAATATGTTTATTATCTCTTAAAATAACATTTCAATCTATTGTGCCCTGGAAATTTTATTTTACTTATTTTTAATATGCATGTCACATTTGTACTTGTCTGGTGGATCCCATCCACTGCAGTCCTCGTGGCTCCAATTGCTGCATATCACACATCCTATACCATAGTTTTGCCATCATGACAGAACGCGCCACAAATCAAGCAAACATCTTCAATCATTCCCAGATTGATGTCATCAATTTCATTATCATCACATACCAAGTTTGGATCTAAATCTTCATTTGAACTATCATCCCATATATCTTTTCTTTTCACTCCTTCTTTTTTATCATCTTTTTGGGAACTTTCTTTTCATCGTGTTTTTTTTTCACGTTCTCTTTTCATCTTGTTTTCAGCAAGCTTTTCTTTTTTCAAAATATTTTCTCGTTTTACTTTTAGTTCCAAATCTAATTTGGCCTTTTCGGGAGTTACTGTCCAAAGAGTAGATTGCCCCTGTCTTTTATAATTTTTTGTTTGTTTTTCCTTTAGATCTGAGCATAGGAGAACTATCAGTAACCTTTATGTGTTTATTCTGCTTTATCCCTCTAACTTTTGTTATTTTGACTAAATTATGGGTTTTCTTAGTAGATGGACCGGGACTTGTTCAAGCTGCCGAACCACCACTTCATCTTGAACTCGCGTTTGATTCTGGTCCCCATTTTGCCCATTACTGGGTGGTCATTGAACATATTGTCCATTTTCTTCCTCTTCAAGATCAATTTTCCTAAAATGTACAGCAGGTTCAAAGGCACTGGGCCTGAATTTGTCAGGATTAAAAGAGCACACACCACCAATAACGAAATTCAGACACTACTTTCTCCATGATGGCAACCTTAATAAAGGCTTTGTTGAAGAGTTCCGCTAGGTCATATGGTGTTATCTTTTCATTGGCATGGGTCTTCATATGCAACTCACACTCTTGGTTGATAGTTGTTTTCAAGGGCGAGAAGAAAGTGAGGTCTAATGGCTAAATTTTATGGGACGTATGGGGTAAGATTGTTATCATGGTAATTCCTTTTTCCTTACAATGCTTGTAAATATCAAGGGATATGTGGTTGCCATGGTTTTCTAGTAAGAGTAGTAATGGATTTTCATTAGAAGGCTTTGTGTGGTTTCCGAAATGTTGAGCCCATTCATAGAATAAATGTTCGTTGCTTCATCCATTCTTTGAACATCCATATATAGCACCGATTGGCCCTCCTTTACTTAACTGTGGTGACATCCGCTTTCTAGGAAGGTATGTATGATCCTGCAGTACTAAAATAATAGATCAACGTAGAATTTTTTCCACGCTCCCATGATACTGCACCTCCCACTTGTTTTAATCCTTTCGGTGCCAAAATACGTCCAGGTGTTTGAACAGTATCTATACCAATTTCGTCAACGTTGTAAATCCTATTTTTATTAAAATGATAATTTTCCATGAATTCTTCCAAATTTTTTAAAATACAACTTAACATCTTCTGGATTGAAGGCATTTATTCTATTGATAAGTAGTACCTTCTGGTTTCTTGATTGATTTCACCCTGTAATTTCTTAAAAAGACGCAACCAATCCTTTCCAGCTAATCTTAAGTCTTCATTGAAGTTGTTTACTTCGGCAAACTCGAATGTTAGTCTATGAAGTTCCACAGAAGACATGCCATAAAACAGTTTTGCTAATTTAATGATATGATCTGCCAATTCATTCTCTTGTTCCTCGGAAAAAGTTGAACTTCTACCTAGTTTAGGGGGGGGGTGGGGTAAATTTCCAGACTTAATTTTGGTTCTAAGTGTGTGAGGAGAAATACCACGCGCGTGTTGTGGGGTAATACCACGCAGTTTGAGGCATGGGTGAGATTGCCCCAAAGTGTAGTGAAAATACAAACTAACCTCCAACTGATGAAACCATTAATAAATTTAACTGAAAACTATATATTGTATTAGCGATTATCTCTATATTAAACATGTAATGTGAAATAGTTAAGTAAATATGTCTAAGTTGCCCTTACCTTTAAAAAAACAAAGCTTCAAAAGATATAACATATGAGGAAAAAACGAACTTTTCACATTAATGTCCACAAAACAACAACTAAATGGCGGGAGTGATTGTGGCTATAGTTGTTTCGTTTCGCCAAAGAGTATAGCACTAGACGGAGTCAACAATACGTCGTTATAAATACAAAACTAGGGTGCGTGGTATTACCCACCCACGTGGGATTCAAGCCCAGTGACTTTGAGCTGGCTGTACCGTTTGGTAAAAGTGTTGTTTTTCATAAACCTTATTGTGATGCATAAAAATTTATTTAATAAATAGTCACTAAATATTTAATATCCGCATTGTTTTCCGTTTGGTAAACGTGTTGTTTTTCATAAACCTTATTGTGATGCATAAAAATTTATTTAATAAATAGTCACTAAATATTTAATATACGCATTGTTTTCTTTTTCTTTTGCTTTCTCAAAATATATGTTATGCGTGGTATGAATTACATGTGAATGTGTGTAATATTATTGTGCGTACTAATTTGTTTCGTTTATTTTATCTATCTCTATAGTTTGTTTATTTAACTATTCGTACATTCCAAATTCATTTAATTTTAATATATCTATTAATGTACTTCTTTTGTTATTCGCTATGTGACCAATATTTGTATTATTATTCTGTATGGGCCAACATTATAGGTAGTTTTAAATTATTGTATAAATAGCATTTAAGTATTAAATTAACATTATAAGGGGTTAAATGTAAGATAAGGCGATGGCCTTAACTTCACCCAAATAAAGACAATATTATTATCAAACGCGTCTCGACTTGCTTATTTTTCACTGCCTAGTATTTTTAGGTAGCGATTGTTCGTGTGGGGGCGGGGAGGGGGTACGCTACAATTACTTTCGATTGCAAGTATTTTTGAAAAAGAAAAAAGAAAAAAAATATATATAGCCTGAAGTATTGGGTCAGGAAGCAGCAAAACAAATTATTACGAGGTATTGAGAAACCAAAGTAATCACATACTTCGCGATGTCCGTCTTTGAAACAAATGGGTCAGAAAATCAAATTACGAAATTACATATGGCCTTGGAACAGAAAAACAAGTTACGTAACTAGTCCGAGGTATTACAAAATTAGTAAATAAATAAAAAAACTCGGAGTATTGCCTGGAAGGAGAGAGCTGAAAATAGTGTGGCGAAACGCCGATCACACTACTGACCACATAGGCGGTCGTCTTATAATAAACGTTGTATTTAAGATTACCATTAATATAAAATATCAGAAAGTATAATTTACTTAGTGTTATTCATACTACACATAACCAAGCAATTAGAAAAGGTGATATACCACAAATGACTTTATACTATGCACACAGAAAATAGATACGAGTACGTCAAATAAAAATTTTACTTGAGACAATATTTTATGCTTTGTTTTCCTAGATGATTTCTGATGCTCTGAGAATCCATAAACCGTTTCGTGTCCAATGAATATAAACATTTAGATCAAACAATCGCCCAGTGGTAGACTAGTCTCCAAGTCTGCGGATGTAATAAATTTTATTTGCCGTGAAGACAAACATAAATAGAGTTAATCAATCTGAATGGGTAATACTTCGGATGAGAATGTTCTTCTTACATGCCCTGGCTGTAGTTGTTGTACCCACTTGGTGACATCGGTGACGACTCAGTATCTTAGAGGGGGTGGGGGGGAATGTTCCAAATACATTTTAATAACTTAAGAGTAAAACCATTTTCAAAGCTTGGTGTGTTCAGTAATGAAAGTTACACCATCTTTTCCCACATCTATGGTCACATAGTCTAACGCGTTAATCTCTTGTTAGACTGTATTTCTGGGAATGGGTAGGTCGGTGTTCAAATCCACGTTGGGTGTACTGGGAGTGTTTTTTCCTAAATTTATTCCCAATCTCCCTACATTAAAATGCGTGTACAGTTTTTCTCAAATTCTACCTTTCACATTAGCGCTATTTATCTATGTGTAACCCACTTCGGTGACCGCATGTTCTAAGGTGCTACTCTCGCAATAGACTATACTGCTAAAGATGAGGAGTTCGGATTCGATCCCAGTCAGGTCTACTGAGGTTGGTTTTCTTAAATAGTTTTCCACTCGCCCTCCACGTAAATGCGGGTACAATTACTCTAAATTCAACCTTCCTAAATATTTGAAAAAATAAATAAATAAATGGTACAGTGTACCACACAGACATTCCATTATGGGTTATTGACGACAAATTTATGAAAGTTTGATTCCCAATTGTAATATACAATGGAAGTAAACCAATTCTTGGCTAGTTACTAAATGAGAAAGTATGTAAGATTGTGTCGTACTATACATTTTAATCTACGTGAAAATGTTTATAAAGTGATAGTTTTCCATTAATTTATCACAATAAATATACTGTCGAAAATGTGTCTAAGCAAAAACAAAATATTCAGCAATTTTAGTAGATATAATATAGTTCTTATAATTTATAAATAACAGCTTATTAACATAGAAACTTTAAGTGTTTCCTTAAATTGAAGCTATACCACAAAAAAAAGACTAATGCAGAATGTCTCTGTTCTTCCTTGGGTATTATATGCTCGTGTGTATATATATATATATATGTGTGTGTGTGTGTGTGTGTGTGTGTGTCAGTGGCACACTCAATAGAGGAAAAACTGGGAATTGGTCTCCCCCAAGACTCAATCTTATTTTAATAAATACATTAATTATGTGATTGTTAAAATAAAGAGCATTAAAGATGTGTCGAGTAAATAAGCTAACTTTTAAAACCAGGATTAGGATTTATATTTCAAAAGAGATAAATGCTCTACACATTAAAATAACCCCTGAGAATCCTATTGGAAAAAAAAAGCAAATTCATACTAGATTCGATATATCGTATGTAAGGCCAGATAAATAATGAATTAAAATTAGCTTATTTACTGTTTAAAAATAACAAAATAAATACAAGGAACGATCTATATCTACTAGTATTATGATTGTCAAAAAAATCTAACTCAAAATTTCGATAAATGTCAACGTTTCATGATCCCCTGAAAACAAAAACATGGCAATGTGGTCTGTCTGTTCGTCACTTTTTCCTTAGTACCCCTTTTATACACTTAAACCTTTTTTAAACTTATTATATAACCTTTAAAAATTAATTTGATTTAATTTGTACCCTTTTTAATCTTTTTAGTTACCCTAAACTATTCTCCCGGGCAAAGCTGTACTTCATGCTAGTAATATATATATATAAAAAAATAAAAGTAAGTTGAGGTGTGTGTTCAGAAAAATCTAAGCCACTTCGAGATAGGATAAAAAATTGAAATTTTTAAGCTCTTTAGAAGTACCACCTCATTTAACATGGAAAATTTACGAAATTAGAAATTTCAAAATTGGGCTCTAAGACTTGGGGGAGGGGGTCAAATTAAGAAAGACGTTTTAACTTCGGTAGAAAATATAAATTTGGGACCACTCCAGAGAATCAGATAAGTGTTAAAATTTCAAATTTATGAGTGAAATCTGAGCGGGAATTTTAAATTGTGATTGCCATAGTTTGCTTGGTATTGTGCAAGGTGGAATTATATAAATGCTACCAGCCGGATGTTGAACGTCCTAATTTGAATAGTTTGGTATAGTACAAAGAATGGATCAACCTGCTAGTAAGTTATACATGTGAGATGATTTCATCCTAAACCATTATTTGAAATAAGTCCCTTCTCTGGCCCCCTCCCCAGTAAACACAATATAATATTTAGTCACAAAAGATAGTCAAGCTATCTTGACAGATATTATGTTATGGGCATATAAATAAATCGAGCGTCGAACAATGACGCTCATGTAGTGGCAAAAAAAAAATAGTTTGCTTAAATAATATTTGTTTAAAATAAATTAATAAAAATGTACAGCACGTGTCAAAACAAAAACAGTATGTAACATAAAACATATTTGTAGTGTTCAACACAAAATTGATATCATTAATGTCAACACTAAGTCATTATACTCTTTAAAAAAATCCCGTAGCTTATGGAAACAGCAGTTACTTAAAAAAATGTTCTTCAATAATTAAACCCCCTTTAACATTAGATCTAATCATTAGTTTACTTTTTTAAATCACCATAAATATATTTATTTACCTAATGAGCTTAGATGAATAAAATATTTAAGAATGTCTTAGAAATAAACAAACACAATATTTCTATTGACAATATTTATTTGACATATTTTCTAATCAAAAGAGGAGGGGTGACTTTACGCTCAAAGCTCTTCAATGTGTCTATTAATGTAAAGTATTTTTAAGCTAGCACAAATAGCTTTTTGACATTTTAGTATGGTTTTCCCTAGCTCCTATAATGAGCACAGCCCTAGATAAGACCCTGTTCGACGTCCTTTGACTTAATTTTTAGCTAATTGCCTTACTAACCGTTCGGGCTATACAAATTTACTCCCGTTAATATGGTAGGGGTGATGAAGGTAGAATGTAGGGGAAATGTACCTGTACTTGCATATAGAAATAAAAGAATAACAGTTAGAAAAAATACCTCGAGAATGACCGGCTGCGAATTGAACCCCGATCTCCCCGTCGCCAGTAGGCTAGACTGAATGAGTCTTGCATTTAGTTTACGTGCTCACTAGTGCAGCCATGAATGATTTTAGTTGAGATTGTTATTCCAATTCTCGGACAATATTTGTTTTTGTGTTTGTGGCGCTATCTTTATACTTTAGCAATGAATCATATAATAATACTAGCAGTTTTGTTGACTTCACTGGTCTTGGAGTAAAGTGCTCGCCTCAAGACACGGTGTTCGTGGGTTAAAACCCCGCCGGGGTCAAAGGATTTATTTTGAGTGATAACAATTCATAGCATAACTTATTTTGGAGGGAAAGTAAAGCCATCTGTCCCATGTGGATTGTGGTTTGTAAGATAACCCTGTGAGGTTTGTGAATATACCTTTCCCGGCAAAATTGTTAGGACCTTTCGATCTCACTCATAGAAATTCTCGTGTGCTTAAATAATCATTTGTTTCAGAAAGCGCACGTTAAATACAACAAATAAATAAAGCTAGCAGTTTGACCCGTTCCTTACCCACGCAATAAAAAATTTAATGATATCAAAATAAGACGTGTAACACCAAACCAATTATTGTCATTAATCAGGCCCTGCTACTATCCATACACATTTTAATTATAATAACGGAATAGAGATAAGGAAAATATATATTTATAGTAAGCGTATCCGCATTTGCGTGAAGGAAGCGTGGATAAACACTTAGGGAAGATCAACCCTCGGTCCACGTGGCTGAGATTTGAACCCAGAACTCCCAGCTACGAGCAAACCAAACATGATCATGAAAATTACCTCGCGCACCAAACGATTCAGATCTATTGAATAATTGTTCGATAAAATATATTTTTTAAATATTTATTAGTGTTGTGATCTATGAAAACATTTTCTTACGAACTTAATAGTTCTAGTTCCTACGTTGCATGAAATAAACTATTAATATTTCTAATTAAAAGTTATAAATGAGAAAAGTGTGCTTATTATTATTACTACTATTATTATTAAACTATTAGGAGCTAAGATGCATATATTGTTAGCTAATCTAAATACCTGTTTCATACTCGATATAGATCGAATTAAAATTATAACACTTACCGAGGAATAGCTATTTCATTTATTTGTTTGGAGTTTTGTTTCAAGTTTTTACCCCAAAACTTTATTTTCTTCACTTTAAAGGATGGTGGTTTTTTGTCCCCCATGGGCGCCGTTTTATTATTATTATTATTATTATTATTATTATTAGCACCGCGTCTTACTACCCATTCGGGTTATACGCACTCACGCTAATATGTAATGGTAGGGTGATTGTGAGATGAAATGGAGGACCTACAGTTTAACGTGGAATCCGAACCACGGTGGAGGCCTGGCATTCCACACATTCACACGGGAAGTAAAGACATCGCGTCGGTCGGTCCCTGTTGGTTGTGGTATGTGAAAGAACACTGGAAGGTATTTGAAAAAAAAAAAAACTTCTAGGTAAAATTGGTAGGCCCTTTCGCTCTCGTTCATAGAAATTCTCGTGTTTTGATATAATCAGTCGGTTAATAAATTGCATGTTAAATACCATAAATAAAAATAATAACAGGATGGTTACATTCAGGAAAAACTTGGAAAAGTCAGGGGATCTGTTAATCAATCAGGGAAAAATTGTTTCTTTGGTTATCTAGGATAGAGAAATAGTATTTGCTGATCCAAACTTTTTTTTTTTAGGTCTATGTATATTTATTTCGTTTATGCCTTTAAAAACTCATATCCAAAACAAATACTATGTTAATTTTTGGGTTTTTTTCTTTGCACCACGTCTTACTACCCGTTCGGGTTGTACGCTTATGTACTAGTTACACTAATGGGTTAGGGATTAGCAAGGTTTGATTGAGTGGAAATGCACCCACATTAGCGTGGAGGGAAAGTGGAAATGCATCTAGGTAAAACCACTTTCAGTGCACCCTACCTAGCTCGAGCCCCAATCTCCCCGTCTTCGCCAAAAATACTATGTTGATTATTAATATTTTGATATATTTTCCAAACCCTAAAAGAACCCCTTTAAATGTAGATTTAAGATTTTTTTAATGTAAAAAGTTGGCAAATTTTATTTCCGAGATTTTGTGGCTACCCTGAACAGAGTATAGGCCCTATGAGATAAAAGCTTTTAGTAAAATGACCCGAACTCACAAATTTACAATCTTGTGTTTCTTTTTGATAAAATCTCTAGGTATTTCTATACTAAAAAAAACTGGTTTTTATTTTCCTCGGCCTTCAAGGTGCTTGACAGCCCTGAGTGTCATCACTTTACAGGGGAAGAATTTATTCTCACCTTTTTTTTTTCTATGAACAATTTATTGATTGAGCGACACCAAGCTATGAGCAAATCAATGGTTCGGTTGTTAGCACTATAATCTAGTGAACAAATAATTTTTTTCGATCCCGATATTCCCCCTCCCAACCTCCCCGCCACCGACAAGCACGTGATACATTTCGGGACATAACCACTCAGGTCAAACAGTGTTGCCAACAGACGTCGAAGTATTAAAACAATCGTGATCCTTACGAACAAAATATTTTTTTTATCAAACCTGTGCTTCTAGTTGAACACGAATAATTTGAATTCACACTGAGAGGACTTTGCAAACAATCTCTAGCACGTAATTCCCACATGAGTTACCTTGTAAGACCGTTGTTATATTCACACTCACAGGATTGTGCATCCACAGATGACGTCATCTTGGTTTGTTTCAAATGTGCTCTCTCTCCCAAGGTCACGGCCCAGGGACGGTAGGTACAAGTGATTGGTCGAACCAGCTCGTTGACGCGAGCTAGCTCACTCAAAAGAGTCGTTCATGAAGAGTCGTTCATATGAGTCATACCGTTCACCGCATGGCTAGCTCCCTCTCAATCCCTTCACCCCTTCTCAACCCTATCATAATGAGCGAGCGCTAACTAGTTCTCACCATTCCCGTTCTGAGCGTGCAAATCTGTCCCTCCTTCCCTTTCAACTTTAGCCCGTATCACACGACACTAGCTCGTACCTGAAATCCAGTGTGCTATCTAGCACGTCATCATTTATCATCGTGTGAATCAGAAAAAGTATACTGGTTCTGCCTCTTGTTACTGGCTACCATACTAGTTGTGAGAATAAAACAGGCGCTATTTTCGTACTAGTTCCGACACTAATCTGTGTAATTCAACCAATTATTATTATTATTATTATTATTACTATTAGCACCGCGTCTTACTGCCCGTTCGGGTTATACGCACTTACGCTAATGTGTAATGGTAGGGTGATTGTGAGATGAAATGGAGGACCTACAGTTTAACGTGGAATCCGAACCACGGTGGAGGCCTGGCATTCCTCACATTCACAAGATGTCTTGTCAGAGGTGAAGGAAGGGTTTGGTAATCAGATAAATCTGTGCCGGGACCGAGGATTGAACCCCGGCCGCCAGCACAGAAGTCTGACACCTTACCCCTAGAGCGCCAGGTCACCAATTCAACCAATCAATGCGTGTTGAGACTGTTGTGTAGAGAAATGGTATAAATGACGCCAACATGGTCATCGGATGTGATTTTGTTGTTGGCAGAAAATTACTCTAAACATTCTTGTTTATATAATACCAAATTGCCACAATATGACAATATATTTAATATATATAGATTTAATTTAAAACATGTCATATAAAAACGACAAACTGTGTTTCAGACCCAGTTTTAATCTAAATAAACTTGATAGCATGCCAACCTTAGGTGGTTGTTTTTTTTAGTGTACAAAGTGTGCGTAGGCCCAAAAAAGAACATGTGTGTATCAAGGATACTGTATTTGGACACCCATGGGCTTAGGGGCCTCTGACCACATCGTAGATAAATGAATACAAATTTAGGGAGATACTAAACGTTAGTGTCACCCCGAATGTATCATATTTAGCATCCCGCGACCATTATTTTGTCTTTCCCAGCCAGTCCCGTGTCCATATTCTTTTTTCTACGCTCTCTCTCATAATTTTCAATATCATCGTTAATAATTAATGCAGCTGCTGCACCCAAAATTAATCTCTGACGTTCGATAAATATTTGCACTAGAACCTAGTACCAAACTAGCAGCGTGTGAATACTATAGTCCCGTTTCTATAGTACTAGCTAGTATACAGATATATAGGCGCTAGCTGGCACACTTGATCTCTAGTACAAGCAAGTGTCGTGTGATACGGGCTTTATGAAAGAATTAAGATTTATGTGTAATTTATCTGATGTGCATACGTTTATTTTGTACAACTAATAAAAGAATTGTGTAGTAAAAACTGTTGGCATATTGGTCATTGTATCAGACGCGTGATGTAGTGTGTAATGGCGGTGTGAACGACTCGCTCGCCAAGCGAGAGTCTTTAGTTCACATATCTCGTTCAGGAGTCGTTCAATTTGAATGACTCGCTCCCGAGCGAACTAGGTACACATTCTTGTCAGTGTAAATTGAGATAGGGCACACTATGACCGATCATATGGCGTGTATTCTAGTTCGGCCTTTACCGCCAAGTGTGAACCTTCACGAAGTATATCTACAATCTGATAATGGCTGCAAAACATTCTAATACAACTATCGTGTGAAGTAGTTAGGCCGAAGAAAACTTAATAATGTTGGTATAAATATATAATTTGTAATATAAAGAATACGATAATAATCTCAATAAAGAAAATATTTGACTCGATGTCAAAAGTAACTAATGTGACCAAAGCTATCAAAGCATGGTAGCGACATGACAGAGCCGGCTTTTAATAGTGAATTACCCACCTCGGTGGCGTAATTGATTAACGTGCTAGTTTCGTGTTAGCCATACTTCCGAGGACGGGGAGATCGAAGTTCGAATCTCGGATCGGGTGAACTGGGGGTGGTTTTCACAAAATGGGCTTTCCAATCTCCCTCCACGCAAGTGTGGTTTCACTTCCTCTAAATTCAACCTTCCCAATTCCTAATCCATTGGCGTAATCAGTACTTAAGCGTATAACCCGAACGGTTAGTAAGATGCGGTGCTAATTTTTTTTTAAAGTGAATTATTATCGGCCTGTTTTGTTGGTACAACAAGAGATGTCAAAGTTGGTAATATTGTGTTGTTTTTTTGTTGAATTGCGCCCTTTACTTCGCAGTCGTGTAGAAGTTCTTGCTGTATTCCTGTCACTCACTTCTTACTGCCATATAGTGAGTATAATGTGTCTTACTTGAGGTATTTTTAAAAACTATGTTTAACCTGTTATTTATTATGTAAGAAGGTAGGTACAAACTAGTTTTTATTGTAATGGCCAGCTCTACTATAGAGCAAGGATGGCAAATCGGAACATGATTTGTATGACACGTCATCATGAAAAAGTTTGAACACTAAATAAACTTTTCTTGTGAGCTATTGAAGACAACAAATTATGAAACAAGTTAAAATATCGTGGCTTGTAAAATACAAACTGAAGGTGTTACTCTCGATGGTTTTTAACTGAAATTCATATTGTCTCGCTCACTTTGACAATTTAATCAATTTTCCTTCTTCAAAATCCATTTTATTTGAGTTATTTATTACATTCCATTATATTCGAAAAGTTTTGATTTTTAAATAATAAGAGGTTGCACACTAAACTAGCTCAGAATTCAACTAGTCCGTAAATGGCACACTGGTCGGAAAAGGTTCGCCATCTTTGAGATAGAGCTTTCCGTTCTTGAATAATTGCAGTAAGCCTACAGGCTCTTATCAAAACTTAGCATTTCTTCCTAGACTATGGGCCAGTTTCATAGTCAAATTTAGTACGCCTCAAGTGCGGCGCTACACTAAGTACATGACGACACCTACTTAGGGCCAGTTTCATAGTCAGATTTAGTACGCCTCAAGTGCGGCGCTACACTAAGTACATGACGACACCTACTTAGGGCCAGTTTCATAGTCAGATTTAGTATGCCTCAAGTGCGGCGCTACACTAAGTACATGACGACACCTACTTAGGGCCAGTTTCATAGTCAGATTTAGTATGCCTCTAGTGCGGCGCTACACTAAGTACATGACGACACCTACCTAAACCAGAATGTAATGGGCCAGTTTCCTATGCGAGAACGGCCCATTCCATTCGAGTTTAGGTAGGTGTCGTCATGTACTTAGTGTAGCGCCGCCCTTGAGGCGTACTAAATTTGACTATGAAACTGGCCCTATTGGTTTCAATGCTACATTGTCCTATTTCGACCCAGTGTAGCTACCATTTTGTAACTTAAGAATGAACATGCTATGTAATATAACATTCACTGATGCATCTTGTGAAATCTTTATAAACTAACCTCCAAAATTTAAAAAAAAACATAATTATACGCTTTCAAACTATTAAAATTAACATCTCATTCCATTTATGTTTTATATCGGTTATCAAAATATTAAAATTAACACACCATTCAAATTATGGTGGAAAATTTAAAAAAATGTGTGTTTGTTGTTATAGTCGTGAACTTTTGCAAAATTTAAAATTAATATATCTTACAAAAGGTTTTAAAAAGATTGAAAAAAAGTATTATGGCTCTTGAACAATTTAAAGCAAAATTCTACTTCAACGTATGATTACGTCATTCATGTGGCATTTGATCGATATTATAAGTGCCTTTAAAATAACCTAAAATAATTTAATAAAGTGCTTGCAAATTTCAATATTAACTGCAGTAAAATGTTTGTTTTCTCTAAAAGGCCCCCTTCTATAAAAAATGTTGCTGTATTTTTTTTTTGTGGGAATGTATTTCTCTTTTATAGTAAACATGGCTGTTGCGGACAATGTTGGGTTCTAAAGAGAGGGTAGCTTCATGTTGTACCTTCACGATTTTGAAATATACAGGCTGTTTCAGTGAAAGCGTGCACAAATTAAACAGGACATAGGGGATTCTCTACCGAACATTTTGAGACAAGGAACGCGTGGTCTGCTAAGCCAGCCAAGGGGGATATGGACCTAAATATGTGGGGGAGAGCCTGAAGGCTATTTCGTATGGGGATATCTCAAATAATTTGTGTATGAGACCCGAGTGGACACAGAATTGGGGCCAGTCTCATAGTCAAATTTAGTACGCCTCAAGTGCGGCGCTACACTAAGTACATGACGACACCTACTTAGGGCCAGTTTCATAGTCAAATTTAGTACGCCTCAAGTGCGGCGCTACACTAAGTACATGACGACACCTACTTAGGGCCAGTTTCATAGTCAAATTTAGTACGCCTCAAGTGCGGCGCTACACTAAGTACATGACGACACCTACCTAAACTCTAATGGAATGGGCCGTTCTCGCGTAGGAAACCGGCCCATTCCATTCTGGTTTAGGTAGGTGTCGTCTTGTATTTAGTGTAGCGCCGCACTAGAGGCGTACTAAATTTGACTATGAAACTGGCCCTTGAAATTGGTTGCCAGGATTGTCGTCGCCTGGGATATGATTCGCCACGCGCGTGGGATATTTGTACGGGTACGGCAGAATCTCAAACGCCGATGTCATGCTTGCATTGGGTTTGGTGGCTGTCATTTTGAGCAATTGTTGCAAGATACGAAATGGTAGGTTTCCTCTGGTTTGTCAATGATATGGTATAGGGTTCAATCCTCGGTCCCGGCAAGAATTTATCTGAATACAAAACCCTTCCTTCACCTCTGACAATACATCTTGTGAATGTGGGGGATGCCAGGCCTCCACCGTGGTTCGGATTCCACGTTAAACTGTAGGTCCTCCATTTCATCTCACAATCACCCTACCATTACACATTAGCGTAAGTGCGTATAACCCGAACAGGTAGTAAGACGCGGTGCTAATAATAATAATAATAATAATAAGATATGGTATACTGCACGTAATTTTACAGTTAAATGTAAATAAAATTATATAAAAATGATTAACCGAATATCAATAATGGTGTCAAACATGTTAAGGCTCATATCCCACTTCGCAGTCCACATGTTCCCTGTCTATAAATGTTAGTAAACCAGCCCTTATATCCTGTTTAATTTTTGCACGCTTTCCCCGAAACATCCTGTGGAAACTCATGATTCAGATACACGGTCGATGTTCTAGTACTTAATTTAATAGAGACAATTGAAATGGAGTGATGGATTATTTTTTTCTTGTTAATGCGTCCTATTACTTGGGCCATACACATATGAACTAATTACACTCGTTCCCCTTGCGGGAGGACAGCAATGTAATGGACCTGGAGGAGATAGGATGTAATGAGGTGGACTGGATAACAAGATCATGTTAGGGATAGGATGTAATGAGGTTGACTGGATAACTAGATCATGTTAAGGATAGGATGTAATGAGGTGGACTGGATAACTAGATCATGTTAGGGATAGGATGTAATGAGGTGGACTGGATAACAAGATAATGTTAGGGATAGGGTGTAATGAGGTGGACTGGATAACTAGATCATGTTAGGGATAGGATGTAATGAGGTGGACTGGATAACTAGATCATGTTAGGGATAGGATGTAATGAGGTGGACTGGATAAC
>CABFVX010000183.1:186017-204724 GCA_902151425.1 Timema shepardi | reverse complement strand
GAGGTTCGAATCTCGGTCGGGTGAACTGGGGGAGGGGGTTTCCTAAATTGTTTTCCACTCTCCCTCCACGCAAATGCGGGTTCACTTCCTCTAATTCAACCTTCACAATTCCCAATCAATTAGCGTAATTAGTACTTAAAGCGTATAACCCGAACGGGTAGTAAGACGCGGTGCTAAATAATAATAATAATAATAATAATAATAGATTCAGTAAAACTACGTTATTGAGTTAGAATGGCTGTAAACTTTAGGGCTACCAGCTGTCCAGATTGTACAGACCACCTCGAGTTTTATGCTATAGGAGGAATAAGTCGGTAAACACTTTTCTGAGAACTGCAATAGTCGCGCTACCTTCCTCGTGTTTATAGTAGCCATTTGAACCATGCCATTATGCTGCTATGCGCGTTGTAATCCTAGACGTTCACATAACATTTTGTGTGAGCACTGATCTGTTTCCAAGCTATACACTTGAACTTATATATCGAAAGCCCACAAACCACTCAATTGTACAACCTAACACCACTATCTCCATAGAAGAAATTAATTTTTAAGGGTATTATGCTGTTGATATGGATAGGACTATAAATTTATTATTTAAAATTAAATATTACTTCGTTTGGATTTTAAAAAGTTAGGTGCACATAATATGCTCCTATACACGTTAAAATGTATTCTGATGAAAACCGTCATATGCTGATTTAATAGAATCATTTTAGTCCAGATAATGTAATTCTTCAGTTTAATTTGAGTTATGTTATTAAAATATTATTTTGAAACATTTACATAAAGCAAATAGATTTTAATTATTTTTAAAACAATTCACTAAATAAACGTTTTCTGTATAAAAAATGTCACATTTCCGTAAAATATCTAATTATTTCACGAAACTCATGCCATATATGTTTCAAATCCTTACTACAGTAATATTTTTAGATACTGACTTGTTGGTTGTTTTTCCAGCTTACTTTTGGTAAAAAAAATTTTTTTTATAAAAACTATCAATTTCAAATAAATAACCTAGTTGTATAAAAGAGTGCAAGATGAAAATACTTTCAGAAAAATAATACAAATATCAGCATTACGTTTAAATTATAAATAGAATATCTCAAATATTATTTTAGTTAAGTCAATAAAACCATTTTAGTTTTATTTCTTGGTCACACACATTCTAAACCGATCCGAGTCAATGCATTAATATATTTCTCATCGCAGCATTGCATTACATAATATACATATTTCCGTGCTGAAATGTAGACCAGACAAAAAAAACTTTTTGGGTGTACTTAAAAAAGAATAATCTTTTTCGAAGAAAACTTTGTTGGTCATTCTTACATGATTATTTTTAATGAGTCATATTTACCCTACCATTAATAAAAGCAAGAAACTCTATTCATAATTTTCATTCGACATAAAATAACTCATTTTATCTTTTTAATGACTAACATTACCGACGACGAGGTAATATTTTGAGCAATTCTACTATGTGAGAGACAAAACACAATGGATTACTGTACTTTATTGAAGAGCATGACGGGTTTGGATAGTCAGTTCAATGCTAAGGAGCATATATTTAAATAAGTATGAGTTTAAAAAAGTGATTGTAGCTTTTCTCGACTTCAAATTTATATTTATGTGTGTGCTTTAATTATTTGATTCTAAATTAGGTAGGTTTTGGAGTTTAACTAAATGTCGCTATATCTGTGGGGTTTAACGGGTATTGGATTATTAAATAACTTAATAATTCTGCTGCTGATGGGGAGATCAGGGCTAGAATTCCGGTTGGGTCTACTGAGGGTGGCTTTTCCTAAATGGTTTTCCACTCACCTTCCACGCAAATGTGGGTAGACTACCTCTATAATTCTTCATTATCCTTAAATTATTAGTGTAATTATAATATATGCGGATTACCTAAACAGTTACTATAAAACGTGGTGGTGTAAGAACCTTAATACTTTTGTATATTATTATTATTATTTATTATTATTATCAGCGCGTCTTACTACCTGTTAGGATTATACGTACTTACGCTAATGTGTAATCGTAGTGTAACACCAACCTTAGTCTTACCAAAATAATAAGGCTGGCGCACAACATAAATATATCATATAAAAAAAAGGAACCAATAATTGCAGAGGAGCCGCTAGGATAGTAACCAAACGCGAATAGGCCGACACAGGTCTATTCACTTTTTGCTTCCATGAACTCACACCCCAATTATTTCATTATATATTACGGGTACAAGCGAAGGATATCATACAAATTTGATATAAAGACATACGTCAAAAAATAACATTTTAGTTGTATTGTGATAAAAATTTAACAATAGATGTGTGCTATGAAGCAATGGCGATAAACAAGAGTTACGAGAACATTTAGTAACCATGATCGGTTACGATTCAATGTGATATATAAGGTTACTCCAAAGGGTAGAAAACAATACAGCAACAATATGAAACTTTGGGAGCCGTATGGGGTTATACTTATCTATGACCTTGACCACAAGAACATACCATATTTCCCTGCCACGCAGGTAATACAAGCGAAAATAAACTATCTTTACCATTTGAGAAAGAAGTTACAAGTCCTAACTTGGACAACAATATAGTAATATCATATACGTAAGAATAAACTATCTTTACTATTTGAGAAATAAGTTAAAAGTCCTAACTTGTACAACAATAGCAATGTCACATACGTAAGAATAAACTATCGTTACCATTTGAGAAATATGTTACAAGTCCTAACTTTGACAACAATATACAAATATTACTCAGCCGTATGGGTGATAGACATCTAAGCTCTCAATAAGCGATACGTAAACAAACTCGTGACGTCGCACGAAACCTTACGGGGCTTCATGTTGAAGTAAACCAATATGAAAGATTTCAAATTTAATAAAAAATTTATGAATTGTTAATATTACTCGCCAAAAAGGAATTTCCATGAACAATAGGCCGAAAGAGAATTTAGTACCTCCCTGAAATATCCAGGACACCTAGTTGTGTCCGAGGACACGGTCCAGACAAGAGTCCTGACAAGAGTAGTCGTACATTTTGAACTACACCATTATATACCCTCAGATTTAGCTCAAAAAAGAGGGGAAGAGGGGTAAACAAATAACGGTCAACACCAAACAAAGAAGAGAGGGAGGGGATAGATAGAAATCCGGGGAACCACGTAGGAGCTTGTAGAATATTCCAGGCCACGTGTTACGACATAACCCTACAGTCTTGCGCGTGCGCACCACATTTTTACCACCACGCCTCGAGATACCACTCAGTCCACTCTTGCGCGATATTTCCTCTTTTAGTCGCTTGGTGAATATCATAGAGGCATGCTGTTGTGATCTTGTGCGGGGAGGAAATAGTGAAGTGAGACAGCTGAATGGGGCCTAGGTGAGTTCATTCGCTTAATTCTTGGTATGCTTTTGTAGTTTATTTCCAATAAATGCTACAGTAGGGTGATTGTGAGATGAAATGGAGGACCTACAGCTTAACGTGGAATCCTAACCACGGTGGAGGCCTGGTATTCCAACTTGTACATAGATTTATTATAATCCTTAAATAATCTTATTTTACTTGGCTTTGTCCTAGTTTAATTTATTTCGCAAGGCTGTTTACCATTACAAATATATATTTGTTAGCTTATAGCCTAAATATTACATCATATATTATCTTGTATGTTATATTACATGTTATACTATATTATCTTATATGTTATGTATACTTTATTATATATGTATATAATATTCAAGCTAAAAGCTGGCAAATAAATATACAGATGCAGTTAGTATAGAAGTCTGAAATATGTATGTATACATATATCAAGCTTGTATACTACCATAAATTGTGGACGTACGGTCTTGGGAATCAATCTAGCTTATTATGATTTGATTGAGATGGGGAAGTAGGGGTTCGAGTCTCCACTGAGTGTACTGAGAGTAGTTTTTAACAAATGATTTTACACTATACCTCCATTCACATGTGGGTATATCTCCTCTAAATTCTATCTCCCTCGCTTCATTTCTATCCAATAGAGAATAAATAGTTGGATAGCCCAGAGGGGTAGTAAGATACTGTGCAATAAGTACAATATATGCAAAAGAGACCAATAATGACTCCAAGCTTTTAACCGAGGTTGGAGGTTTATAAGTGAGCTATTCCACGCCTGATGCCAACCTTGAATTCCTTTTTCTATTATTCTGCAAATACATTAGTATTATCTATTAAAATCTAGAAAGCATTACCTAGGATTCCAGCCGCCAATCAGTCTCGCTGTCTCAGCACCAGTGAGTCTGACTGGCATACTTTATTTTAGTTCCTCTTCATAATTTCAGACACATCCTTACGCAGTGCTTTAAAAATAAACCTTACATCCTTCGGGGACCACATGGGGTAAGGCCTCACTCTCATGTTAGACTAGACTGCCGATGACAGGAATATAAGGGTTTGAATCCCAGTTGGGTGTACTGCACTGAGGTTGTTTTTTCTAAAAACTCACAATCAATCGAAACAAATCTTGGTATACTTCCCCTATATTAAACTTTCTTCTATCCTAACTCACTATCGTAATAACAGGTAGTTATACATGGTGCTAAAAAAACAGATTTCTTGTGTTCAATTAAAATTGAAGTTTTGAATAGTCTTAACGGACAGAAAGAAACATTGCTCACATACAAAAATAATAATTAATATTTTTGTTAGGAGCATATAGGTTTGCACGCTTGTCTAGGATAATTTTAATATATTCAATCCATGTAAGTATATGGTGGGACGTTTAAGGGAAATTTGACCTTTGACCCCGACGCTGATTGGCTTAGAGCTCGTCACGTGACCACGCCCTCTCGCTCTGATTGGCTGTTGGCTTCCCCCTCCCCTACATCATTCCCCCTTCGCCCTGACCCCATTTCGCCGGTTTGTATGTATGGGAGCAGCGCTGTGATTGGCTGTTATTTATATCACTGGCTGAGTACAGTGCTTTCCCCCTCCCCCTCAAAGCTTGACCCCCTTTACCCTTTGGTTATTTTCATGACGACATGGGGTTAGCGACCTGTTGTCCTGCTTCAATGTCGCAAAGGTTTATTTCTGGTCTTCTATGTGGCAATGGGTATTCCCTGATGACTGGCACCAGTTTGGTGGCTCGACAAGACAGGAATATATCATGACCTTGAAACCTTGAGCTAGTACAAAAGGCCATTGACCTTGTTCATATTTGGTGACAGTTTCACGGCTCTACAAGTCCAGACTCATATCTACACGTAAGGTGGATAGAAAGGTTTTGCTTAAATAAAACACGATATTACAAAACATATATTTATCAAACATTAAATGTTTTACAGACATATATTAAAGGTTTTACTGACATAATGTATAATATTTATTAAACACTTTTACAGGATTGCCGCATATATTCGTTAATAAGTTTTTCTACAGTGTCTCTTAGATGCGTTAGTAAAATTGTTTTTAGTTCACAATCCAGCAGGTAATAGTGTTAGTAGGTAGCACTAATAAGATCCAGGTGTTTGATGTGCGATTCCACCGTAGGTTGTTAGAGATCACTGATATCCACTGATCCTGTTAGCATATCGCATACATCCACGACAAGTGTGTCGATCAAATCGTTGCAATAGCATGCGACGGGTGTCTACCACATATCCCGGCAGTCGACGGTAACGTCAATGAGGTCCCACACATCACAAAGACGTGCCCAGCTAGGTGCTAGATAGGTGACCCATTTGAGAACGGCGTCTTGTTTCTCGCTGATAATGACCATACGATCACCGAACTTGCGTCTCAGAGAGATTTCTTGATTAGTCAGACTAATCTTCTGAGAAGGTTGCGTGTTGCTGAAAAACTTTGATATGACAGACTTGTAGCTGCCCAGTTCTCTGTACGGTTAAACACCGCACAGTACCCTCCACATTTTTATAACTGGACATAGGGCGTAAAGTGGTTCTTGACACTTATGCCAACGATGACTAGCTTGGCGTCGACTTCGTCCAGCGGAAACAAAGTGTTGAAAATACTGGTGATGGCGAGTGGCTTCACCGGTTTTGCTTTGCGGGCGCAAACGGCTTGATCTTCCATGATGTTTGTTTGCTTCGACGAATGTCACGGTTATGGCCATCACGCCGCTGGGACGCTCATTCATGGGAGAATGCTTATTGGACGCAGCCTCTTGAGGGACAGCAGGAACCTACAGTCTTGAAAAATCGGTTGTAAGATCTTACCACCTTTGCGTCATTGCCTGTATGATTGGTGGGCGAGATTAGGGTTATGGAAAGATTTCATCCGAATGTTCTGGGTGTGATATCGAAGATACATGAGATAGTAATGGCCGAAAACGTCTAAGGCGATACATTTGAGATGTAGCTTGCTATGAGACGTGCGGGAAGTTTTTTTGCGTATTAATGCCAGATGTGACTTTATAAGGGATGGAAACAATAACTGTCAAAATATTTTCCTACGCAGTTTTTGTCGATGAAATTGGCGACACAATGCGTCCCAGGCTTGTGTGTATCAGTGTTGATGACGAGAGTGGCAGATCGAGCTATTCTTGCGAGTAGTTGATAAGCAGGGAAAACACCCCACCGTACAGAACGGAACCACGGGTTTGTTTTCAGCGAACGTCTTATGGTCTGCGTGTCCATCTTCAGTCATCCCATCTCGAAGTCCCCAAATGATGGAGGCTGAACAGAAATTCCATATGGTGCACATGGTGCGGCCCAATTTAAGTGTTTTCAAAGACAAACAACTTCTGTCGTACAGATTTGCAACGGGTGTAGGCGTGTATTTCACTAAAAACTTATTCTTTTCTTCCCCCTTGACGTAAACGGTTTCTGCACGCGTTGTGGCATGGAAGATGAGGGATTTGAGCAGGCTGTAGATCCACATCATCGCTATCCCAAGGAATACCGTGAAGTTTGTTGATGATATAGTAGGCTTGCTTTTATGTGGCGGGTGAAAGTTCCTTGGGATCGTATGGGGGATTTAACATCCAATGTTGAAGTAATGTACCGCATACAGATAAATCGCTCAGTTCCTTGACGATAAACTGTTTGCTGTCGTCGATGAAACTCTGGAAATCCACATAAACGTCCATGATTTAAATGACGAGTGTGATGGGCGGGTTTCGTTTATATTAACTCCCATAATTGGTCGAAACGTTTCTATCCTTGTCAATGGTGATGATGTTGGCAAACTCCCCGTATACCATACAGTTGACAGTTTTGTTGAGAGATCTGGTGAGCCTTACTTCGATGCTCAGATAGCCATGCCTCGTCAAATTCCAATGCGATGTTATGTGGGCAGACAGAAGTTCGAAAGCCATGAGATCCCTTAGGGAAGGCTTCCCGTGTGATGTTGCTGCCTTCGTTCATGAAATGGATACCTGTTCCAGAAAACAGTGTATGGTAGGACAAGACATAATTGCCGTTTGAAAAATCAGGCTGTAGTGGTTTCGACGGCACTTGTTCCCCATCCACGTACAGCGAGAAATGGTTCATGCTTTAGGTTTGGAAGTTGAACGTGTTTTTTGTGGCGTCTCCGTTGAACGCCGCGTTTGATACAAATTCCACGATGCATCGTTTGGGTAACTGTCTGGTGAATACGTTGTCCAGTGGTTTCTCTTGCATCCCCGTAAGAATAGTGAGTGTTTTTCTTCCACACTGGTGATGGGATACTTTGCGAGACTGAAGTTTAATGCCTTGGAGTGTGCCAACAGCATAGAAGGTGCTAATTTGATACGTCGCACTAGAAGGCCGGCTTCAGCGATGTGAACCCTAAGTGAGGGAGTTCAGGGACGGCCATAAGACTAAACCCGTATCTGGAACGGACCAACCTGACTCTGATTTCGGTGCCGTTTAAAAGGTATTTCTCCTTGTTAAACACGTCACGGAGTAGATACACCAAAAGATCCAAAGTCTTATTGTGGCGAAACTGCGAAGGGCCTCAAATCCCTTGTTGACGGCGTTAATATCCCCAAAAGTTACGGTGCTGTCTGCGAATCACATACCACAGGTCAAATGTGTTCTTTTGGCGTTACTGTTGTAATTGAGCAGCATTTTAATGTACGATCTCTAAGCATACGTGTTGCTGGGCGGTGAGACTAGTTTTTGGTTTAAAAACGCATCCAACTGTTTGAATAGTGAATGCAACCAGTTGTTGATGGGAGCGATTTGATCCACCTCTGTGAAAGTGCCACCGTCGGGTTTCATGATGGCCGCCCTGAGCTAGAGTATAGTCTGTGAAAGATCGATATAGAACTCGCCTAGTCCGGAAACGGTAAATTCTTTGGACGAATCATCGGTGAAGGAAGAGAGAGGTTTTTACTGGAGCCATTGCCCACTTTCAAGACTGGTTTGCGTGGGTGGGACGGAAAAGAGAGAGTTCACTGATGGCACACTCGCATCTGGGGGTGTAGAAACGACATTTTAACTGAAAATAACTACCGCTTCTTTTTTGACCATTTAACGTTGGGTAAAGACAGAAGACTGGCGTCGGTGCTTCTTACGACGCCCTTTATAGCCTGACCTGGTCAATAGTGTGTAGATCTTCTGCTCCACCTTGCGTTTCAGGTTTGTTACAGTCTCGCCGATACGGTGCTGTAGAGCCTCTTTTAAAGGACGTTGCTGATTGACGACGTTGGAGAGCTCATCGATACCCGTATTAAGCGCCTCTTTTCCAATGTCTTTATCACCGCTTCTCAGCAACGGTACGACGCTCTTGAAAAGGCTAAAAAAATTCCTATCCCGTGCCCACGTTCATAAGGAACAGCGTGGTAGATCGAAGATATACCTATTCCAGTCTGGTTGACGTAGTATCTTTGGTAGGGACGGTTCATGTTGAGCAGCGTCGAAAATGAAGTTTCACGCACACTTTTTCAAACTCGTTCAGGTTCCCAAGTGTCTGTTCTTATATTGATGTCTAGTCTTTAAATTTCCCTTCTAAGTACGGGCATGTAGTGCAACAGATCATAGCTAACTGTCTTATGTATGTCGTAGAGATAGTTTATGTTGTTGATACCGACGATAAGTAAAAGCGGTGCCACAATTTAACACATGGGCTGAGGATCTATAATATCCGTGTAGATGTACATTTGCGAGGGCAAGCTTAGTATAATATTTGCTGCGTACGGTGACTTTGATCAGATTATTCTTAGGATCGAAACCGAGCTGTAGACTTAGTTGACTTGATAGTCAGCAGCTGTATATTTGGTGAAGAAGAAACAACGTCCACTTTTTTTGTTAGGGTTTGTGTACTTGAATACAACTCCGGAATACCCTTTAAACGCTTCTACTTTGTTTAGGGCTTTGATCAATTCATGGATAGTGCTGTAGTTTCCAGGATGGATATGATCCTTGAATATTTGTTCCACTCCGTTAGCGTCCACCCAGTTGTATGATACAATATTTTGGCCCTCGGGTACGGTGGTGAAAGAACACGGATTTTCAAATTCGGCAAGAGCGACTTTTCACTGGCCTCCGAGTGTAAGATGGTATGGTAGTTGCGTGATTAAATTCGCGAGGGTATTTTTCGGGAAATATCCCAAAGAGCTTTCGCTCGGGAAAGTGGTGTAAAACTGGTCCTTTATGGTAGGGTGCTGACGTAACTGGCCGGAATCCAATAATTAAACTTGGTGAAGTAACCTTTCCACTGCAGGTACACTTTATTTATGGCGCTTTTACCCTTGACACGTAGTAATTTATCAACTTTAAAAGTTTCGGGAAGACTTACGCGTTGCAATTCGGTTTCGTAAAACGATCCTTCCACCTCCTCGCCATCAAGATCGGTCAGTCTGTATACGACAGGTTGTCGCAACATGACACTGGTGACTTTGAAAATTTCTTCGCTACAATTGCTTTCGTAGTCCTTTTCAAACAGCATTTTGGATTTGCTAATCCGCACCATGTCACCGACTTTCATTTTTGGCTTACTATTCGAGTTTGGATGCCGTTTGTCGTAAATATTATCTCTGACATGGATAACATTGGTTTCTGAAACGTAGGCAGTCACCATCTTGATACTGGAATGTTTTGCGACGTTGTAAGCGTCGACGAGATCATGGAGGACGTCCACATAACGATACGCGTTATTTTTGGTAAAATAGCGCCACATGCGCCCTTTCAGAGTTATATTGAATCGTTCCACGTTACTTATCTTCACATCCGGATTATGAGTGGTGTAGTAATGCACGCCTTCTTGCTTGAGAAATTTCCAGACTAGGCGTGACGTGAACTCGGTCCCCTTGTCCGTCTGTAAACGGCCCCCTTGTTTGAAAATGTCCCGAAAGGTGTCTCTCACGACAATCCCCGTCTTGAATGGAAGCATCCTCACCCAGGCCATCTTGCTAAATACATCGATGACAGTGAGCAAGTAAACTGCACCGTCTTTATATTTCCCAAGTCTTCGCATATCGTTGACATCGGCTTGCTAGAGATCGTCCATGTTTTACCCCACGTACTTTTTGTGTGGAAACTTTTTAGCACCGGTTTGTGTAGCGTATAAGCATCATGCGCATGAAGCCATTCTCGTACTTTGTAGGGATCTTTCTTGGACACCTTTGCTAGCGACGCCGCCCCTTCAAACCCTGCAGGATGAGAAGGGTCGTAGTAGATACGGCTAAGCGGCCCATTAAGCTCGAAACGGTAGCCACCTGTTTTCGTCCACCCTTTTCAGTTTCTTCTTCTTAGGGCGTTGCGAAGATTTAAATGTTGGTGTACGTGTATCGGAACTCTAATGGATGCCAAACGTTTCGTATTTACAATAAATTCTTTCGGAACGTTTATTTTTTGAAGCGCCGTGAGAAACTCTCGCCACCCAGACGGTTCGATATGTCTTATTGCTCTGACCAAATCGATGACTAAATCCACAATATTGGTTCCACGGAGAGGCGTATCGTGAATACTCACTTCCCCATTTTCGTCCCAAGAGATATCGCCTCGGGAAATAATATGTTCTAGTAAACGTCCATGTGCCTGTACTGTTACAGTATTGAGAAAAGCAAGGATGGGAAGTAGAGACACTTCAGGACTGGTCGTGGTGGTGGTATTTTCAGGAAGTGGGGTGTGTTAAGGAAAACGCAAATAGCGCTGTATCACTTGTTATAAAGTCCATTTAGACTTGTCTTCAAGTTTTTAAGTGAGGTTTTTTTTTACATTTTCTTGTCCAATTTGGAGACCACTAGATTTGTAGCCACTGCCTCTTGTTGGTGGTGTTGCTCGTAACGGTGTAACGTTTCCGGAGACACCAATATAATCTTTTTCGTGTGTTCAATTATCTACTTTTTGAATAAGGAACCAAAGACACCGCCGATTAAAGGGGCTAAAAGTAAGGGCAGGAATGCTCCTTCTTTCTGAACGAGTAGTCATCTCTTCTTCTTCCAGCAATCTTCTCTGTTGACCAGCTTGCGCAACACCTGCTTGTGAGCACGTAGCTTTGTCTTCTGCGCATTTTTCAACGGCACCCGCCCTTTAAAGTGTTGTAGGCTCACATGCAAACATAGTCACTCATTTCTTGTCGGCCGTTTTCAGTAAGGTGAATCATTGCTGCGGGTTCATGTGATGCATCACACGTATCAGAGGGGATTGATTCAGCACTTTGGAACTCATGGTTATGAATTGATCTGTAAGCATGAAGTGTCGGTGTTTTTATAACTTTTGCGTGGTAGGTACACGCATCACCCAACATTTGTGCGGGTTCTATATCTGAACCATTCGTGTGTATGTTGTTTGAAATATAACATTATATACCCATGGGGAGTACTTATAGCATCAGCGTAAGTCTCTTGTAAAACACGGGGGTTTTCAGGCTAGACTTGACGTGTATAGTTATTATCTGAGCTTTATCCCTGGGATTTTTAAAAAGCACGATATAATGTGTGTTTAATAAAATGTCTCTTTGGCCCTTGCCCTGGTGGAATATATTTTGTGTAAGGTACATGACGCTAATATTTTGATTGTGGCATCCTTTGGTGAAAAGATCGACGACTACTTCGTTGGCTTCACGCATCAGGTCGTCCATGATAATCAGCTGTTGAGTGTCATTACAGTTATCATCCATTACCGGCAAACCCTTACAGAATATAACTTGAAAACTTGATCCGTCTTGTTCGAATCCCGTTGCCATAAAGCATAATACCAGGTGATTTTATCCAATTTAACGTCACATATTGTGTCAAAGGGACGTGTAAAGTCGGCTACAAAATGTAGCTTTCCACAGCCGAAAATGGATGTTTCAACTTGTCAATAATGTTTGAGACTGAGCTTATAATTTAAATGAGCTTGTATTTATAGGATATGATGGTTTGGAGGTGTAGATGTTGAAACACAAACATAACAGTTTATATAATATTTAATAACACAAAAATAGCTCACACTGTGAAAAGTATAAATTGAATATTTATTTACAAATATATCTCACACCGTGAAAAGTATACTTGGAATATTTATTTACACAAATCAAAGTTTTAGAATATAGCTCACGCCATAAAAAATTATACTGGGAATATTTATTTATTTTCACAAATCAAAGTTTTAAAAATATGTCTCAAGCCGTGAAAAGTATACTTAGAATATTTATTTGCACACAAATAAAAGTTTATACAATTATAACTCACACCATGGAAAGTATATTTGGAATATTTATTTACACAAATCAAAGTTTATACAAATATATCTCCCACCATGAAAAGTATACTTGGAACATTTACATTCACAAATCAAAGTTTACACAACTATATCTCGCACAGTCAAAAGTATACTTGGAATATTTATTTACACACAAATAAAAGTGTATACAAATATATCTCATACCATCAAAAGTATACTTGGAATTATTATTTACACACAAATACAATTTTAGATATTTGGCTCACCCCGTGAAAAGTATACTTGGAATATTTTTATACAAAAATGAATGTTATAGAATATATCTTACACATTGAAGTAAATTATACATGTTTAGATGTAGAGAAAACACTAATCAATTTCTTGAGCTCATGGCGGGATCAGTGGTCTCTGTATTATTTTACAAATTCAGGTTTAAAGAGTATTTTAATATACGTACACAACCAGTTGGTTTCAATTCATAATATGTACAAAGAAAAAAAAATTGACTAGAATTAAGGTATATAAAAATAACTAATTTTATTTGACAAGAAATAATCAGATAGGTAAAGGATTGTACTGGCAAGGAAAAAATTAAGTATTCCGGGTGCATAAAATAAATCAATAAAAAAAATAGGCGTGTTTTCATGCAGAAAAAATGTGAAAAAATCTCAAATCTTTGAAAAATGGTATGTCAGTGGAACTGTCTAGAGTGAAAGAAAAAAAGGTGATTATTCAGCCCGTCTAAATGATTACCTTTTAGCCGTGACTAACGCGTCTACAAGGACTCTGATACCCAAACGGCAATGTATTATAATCATCGGTTGTCCACCGTTTGGTGTACACGGGCTGGTAGACTTTAGTCGGCAAAACGGTACATACAGTTGCAAGACATTTTCTTACAATTTTATGTGGTATCTGTATTTATCTTTCTACGGCCTGTTCGGTGACCTTCGCTTTCAAAACGTCAACATTATTGTCTTTCCAGTTGCCATAGTTTATGGTGATCCGGCGAACCTTGCACACCGTTTTTGTTTTGGCAGAATCACCACCAACACAAACTCGGTACGCGTAATTCTTGAGACCGCCAGACACAAAGGCACTAATGTAGCTTCCCAGACCGTAAACTTGATGTTCATCAGTGAGTTCATTTAATAAATCTCCGGTCGGTGGACTCATATCACCGGGGCGTTCCGTGAATAGAACGCTATCTGTATCGGGATAAAAAAAACGTGGTCCGCCAATTTTTAAAGGATACTGTATAAGTGCAACCTAGCCATAGCAGGCGTGTAGCATTCCGCCACCACACTCGTATTAGGGTTAGGGTGCAACGGGTCACGAACATCTTTGTAATTGAGGAACATAAATTCATCATTTACGTCAATGACGCTGTCCACGGTGATGTACGGATCCGTCAGGTACTTGTGGATGCCCTGATAGTCGTAGACAATGGCTACGTGTGGTAAATCGGGTCTTTGCCCAAACTTTCCCCATAGTGAATTTAAAAAGAGTGTAGCCAGAGTGTGGAGACCCGGGGTTTTAAAAACAGAGCCGAAATCGAATTTTACCCCTTCCCTTTCTCCATAATTTTGAATATAAGCTAACCTCTCATCTTGTGGCCATCCGGTGGCTTCTTGTTTAATTTTCAACAAAGTATAAATGTACCCATGAAACAATACGCCAAACAAGTCTGGCGACCGTAAACAGATACATTGTAGTCCCACACTTCGTGTACTGCTTCAACGGTGTAGCCTTTCTCAACGGCTTTCCGTGTCTCGTCAATCAACCAGACGCCTGTCAACCAGCGATCTTTTTTGTCGTTGTGCTGACACGTGCCTTTGTTTTTCTCCTCCCCGCATTTCCTGCACAAGATGAACATTAACTTGTCGTGCATCCGTGTAGGCAATACGGGCATGAATAAATACGGCAGAAGCGTCACGGTAACTTTGGATATGCCTTCTACTTGATCTATAGATGGACAATTTGTTTCAAGTGAATTTTGGGGTGGCCGATGGGATCTTTTTTGTACTTGGAAAAAAGTAAGGATACAATGAACACACATCAAAGTTCTTGATCTTCTCTCCACATGAAAGGTCTGCTTCGTGGAAGAGCTTGATACAATTTGTACGGCCGCCAAAGAATGCGTCCCAGTGACTGAGGGACTCCTTGCTGTACACCTCATACTGGATTACAAATGGTTTCAAGTCCTTGTCTGTGCGTTTCATTGCATTAAACGTACACTCCCACATCTCTACGACCGTGTAGCCGGCATTATTATACTTTTCCATGCAAGTCATGGTCGCTTCATAGAGCTTCTCAATGGTCTCGTGGGGGCTGTTTTTGATAGGGGTGTCCAGTCAGGATAACAGAGAGGGCACCCATGCCAATAACAGCCCCAAAACTGCAAGACGTTGGTGCTATCTCTAGCTTTAGCAACGCCGTCTACACGTCGCCCTAACACATATAACTCACGGCCGTTACCCGCATGAAGGATAGAGACAACACGTCGGTGGGCCTCCCAGCAGAGCCATTGTAAGGTGACGTACGACTGTTGGTCTGCACACCGGTAGCCACCGTTATGGATGATACCGATGGTATTCTCCTTGAGATTACTTCAGCGGTAAACCAACATGGCCACTCCTGTGATCGTACACGCCTCTCTGAAAGGGTCCGCCTTTTCTTTTTTCCATAAGCATATATATATAAACTTAATGCAGGCCTTCCGTAGTTTCTCTACATCTTTCACGCAATACAGTTCCAACCTGATGTTTAAATCAGACACAATTTTCTTTGACCAGCGCGTCATACCACTTCTCAAAGTGCTACTTTCCCTCAACCATCATCTCACAGATGCCGTAGTCCTCCTTTGGAGGAAATGTCCCTTGGCCAAAGACTCGTCCAAGCTGAATGTTTTGAGCATCTTGGACAACAACATCGGGAGAAATTTCAGCGATTAAATAAAGTGAAGTGGGTTGTTACGCATGGACATGATTTTCCCATATTTCATTATTTCATTATTAACCTCCATCATATATTTTAAAATAAAATTCCCATCATAGCCTTTCGCATTATGGCCTTGGAGGGTGATATCCTTAAATTGTATTGCTTTAATTGGCTCTATAAATCCGATGCAATTATGGTAATTTTCATCGATATGAAGGCAGGCCTTGCAACACGTCTGTACGACACAGAGATTAGCTTCGTGCAAGTATGTGTTGCCCGCACCTTGAAGAAGCGTTTCTTGTCTCCATTCAAAATCATAGAATACAAACATGAAATTACTATTTTCCAGTGATGGTTTGGATGGGCCCTGCTTCATATAGCAGAAATGCCCAAAAGGGCGATATGTCTCGCATGCCCTACAAAAAGTCTCATAGCACCTGTGTGAATAATTTGTCTTTTCCAGCCTGAAACATTGCCCACAAACTTCACAAACCTTTTTAACATCAGAGATCGACATGTGACCTCTGCAAAAACCAGGACGTTTATGTTTATTAAAACAAATTTAGTTTGTGAACCAACGCCCACAGTCTTTACAGACCACAGTTCTACCTCAACTGCAAGCTGCCTTAGCGTATCACTTTTTTCACTCGAACTTGCATTGGTGCTCATTCTTTGTGTTGAACGGCACACGACACTCGAGGCAACAGCACGAGCACTTAAATGCGGCTGTCAAGGATGTTATGACATCAAAATAGTTTTGCTTATCGTCGTGAAAATACAAATCATGGTAGCCCTTAAAGGAATGTTCGGGAGGAGTAGGCCCCTTATATAGGACTTGCCTTCCCCGATGTTCCCTGAACATCGTGATTCTCTATTCGGAGATGTATGTTTGAAATTGTTTCATTTCAGTGATTCCACCACCTCCTTTCAAAATATTCACATGGGCATCACGGCATACTTCCTCTGCCTTGTATTTTTGAATATTGTGGCCTTACTTTATGTGGCTATAGTTGTTCATGCCCATTCATCCTGGTTCTCTTTTAACGTCACACACAGCCTTGGCGACAACCAATGCCCGGGAAAGACAAAGTGTATCATCGAAATTTTGAATCGTAATTATTTCTTTATTTCTTCTACTGTATGTGCTAGCCGGGATAGCTTATCACAATGACGTGCACTCCTGCGAGGCTCCTTAATATCACTGAGTTTAACGTACAGTGGTGCCGTACTTAATAACAAGCTATTACTTTGTAACACGCAACTTACTTTATCAAGTACGGCTCGAGCATCTAAACTGATCCACCCTTCTAAAAGAGACGAATATAGGATTAAACTTAGTCAGTGCTATTAAAAAGTAAGCCGATTTGATCATCGGCGCTGACACCATGGTCCTGCAGCCGATTGAGCAAATTAGTAATTTGTTCTTCAAGCCAGCTTAATGCGTCACAATCGCTTGCTGGAGCACCAAGATGTACGATAATTTCTCTACCAGTATAAAATAAACGTCTCAATTATTTAATTCTCTCCTCGACGATTCGCAGAGAGATACCATTCGACAATGCTCCACCAACATGATTTACCGGGCCACTAATTCCCGGCTGTGGTGCTGATGAGGGCCCCGCCACCACCATATCCATGCCGTGAAGGGGAGCCGCAATTCTCTCCTGCCACATCCCTACACCACTGGCTTCCAGGAAGACGTCTGGAGGTGGCAAAGCTCCCACCGGCTGAATGGGGGCTGCGGAGCTCGGGGTCTGGACCACGTCTTCCCCCCAGCTCGGACAGGCATCTCCGTTATTAATTTGATCTGAAACACAAGAGTTTGAATTCAAACACAAGTCAAACTAACTTCAGTAAGCATTTGAAATAATATTCTTCCAAGCAAAGTCAGTTTAAAAATTCATTCTTTGCACTTTTAAATCAATCAAGTTTTCATATAAGATAGCAAAATAATTCCTGAAAACATAATGATCATTTTATTTATGTTTTGTCCCCAGAGTGGACAGTATGCATATCAAATATTAAAACGGATCCCCCAGTGCTCTAACTACCCAATTTAAAAAAAACCCACCTGTTTGGGACATTTCATTTACTTTAAGGTTATATTTGAAAATGTTTTTACTTATTAGTGCTCTATTATAGAGGTTTATTAAGAAATCTGCTCATTATATATAGGGAAGTCGCCTGATTTGGGGTGAGTTCCTAATTTGGGGAGGTACAATATTTGGAGTAAGGAAGTGCTCCTACCTATCGACGAATACTGAAAATTGAAGGAAAGGACGCTTCCTCATTGTTTGGCTGTTATCAGCGCAGTAGCTCCACGAGTATTGGTGCAGTCAGTTTTAACATTTTATTTGTGTCCTGAAAATTTTTGCTAAGCTCGAATAAATTCAAGATTACATAGTAAAGGTATTTATATTTCTATATTTGCTAATTTTGTTATAATTGGTTAGAGGTTACATTTATTAAAACTAGTAACTATTTGAACATATTTTTATCATGTAAAAGATAATCATTTTATGGAGCCTATTATGGGGAGTCTTAGGTTTTCTAATTTGGGGATCCCCAAATTAAGAATCCAAAACGTTCTTAACAACAATGAATTAAAATATAATTTTATAATAATCAAATATTTTCTAAAAAGTATTAGACTATTTAAAAAATATATATATAACGGTTAACCAATTTTAAGATATGGTAGTTTTATATTGTCTTTTATATTGAATATAAAAATAATGATTTATTTGTTTAACTCTATGAAGCTTTAATGTCAAGTTATAATCTGTAGATATCACTTAGCAATTTTATAAATAACTTGGAGTGCTTTTTTTAAGACCAACATCCCTAAATAACACAACCTTTTTAAACTATTATAAAATAAATATTTACAGATGACTCCAAGGAAAAAATGGGATCCAGAACAAATGAAGGCGGCAGTTGCGGCCATGCGCAATAAGGAAATGGGAAGTCTTAAAGCATCCCATGTCTTTCTTGTTCATCAAACTACACTAGAGCGCTACGTTAAGGATTTAGATAAATTTCCTAGTGACGTGGTTCAAACCAAAATAGGCAGAAAGCCAACACTACCCTTTGAATTAGAAAAGGATCTCGCAGACTACTGCCTTATTATGGAAAACAGATTCTTCGGCCTTTCTCAAAG
>CABFVX010000183.1:169619-179977 GCA_902151425.1 Timema shepardi | reverse complement strand
CCCCTCCCCCCTCGTTTTTCTATTAATAATTTTTTAAATAATAATAAGTTTTATAAATTGAATTAAAATTGTTTACTAGGAATTAAAAATATATTACACAGCTACAAACAAAAAAATGACATTATAATTTACTGATTATTGTATTTAATATTTTGAGTAAATTATCATTTTCCCGGATTTTTATTGTGATTTACCAAATTCCCGGCTAATTCCCGTTTTCCCTGATTTTACCGAATGGTAGACACCCTGTCCAGTCACCCCTGCGGGCGCCATTTTCTAAATTTTATTTTTCACCGGCCCTTCGGGCTATATTGAGACATTGATAGGAATCAGAGTAGTAGAATTTTAGAGTAAAGGTGTTTGCATTTGCTTGGTGGCAGAGTAAGAAACTATTTAATATAATCTGGCCTCTGCACAGCCAACCGGGATTCGAAACACGATCTTCCCGCTATTGGTGATCCAGTCTTAGCACGATTGCGACGTGCTAGAACATGCCCCAACCGATGCGGGGTTTAGAAAGGCAATTTCACTCAGGGAAAGCCAATAAAACTAGCGATTTTATGCCATAATATAAATGTCAAACACTTGTTTGAAGCGTCCCGGATGTGAGTAGCAAATTTTGAAATATTTATATTATACCGTGAGTTGGTGTTTTACGGAATGTTGGATACTCGCAAGTGACTGAGTTTTCAAATCGACATTACTGGAAAGCCGATGATTTTATCAAGAATCTAGCCAAACACTATTGTTGTAACTAGTTCACCACGTTAAACGGTTAGTTTCGCTTAGTTATAAATCTTCCATTTGTTGCGACCAAGATTATTGTATCGAAAGTTGTGGCACTATATGAGTGTGTTTGTTTTTCCTTTTATACACAAGTAGTCTAGTTATAGCTTGCTATACTAGAGAGTCAGAGGTACAACGATTGTTACAAGGTTAAGTTAATCTTTTAAATTTTATTTGAGTAAAAAAAAAATTGTCACTTTAAATTTAGTGTTCTAGTGTTATTTTTTATTGATTATTTTTTTTAAAACATGAAGAAGGTAGGTAGGCCAATAAGGGTTCACTCTCCCAATAGCTATTACCATATTTGGTCTTTTTTTAATAGACATATTTTCTCATATTATTATTATTATTATTTAGCACCACGTCTTACTACCTGTTCGAGTTACACGCTTTAAGTACTAATTACGCTAATGGATTAGGAATTAGGAGGGTTGAATTAGAGGAAATTAACCCACATTTGCGTGGAGGGAGAGTGGAAAACAATTTAGGAAAAACCACCCCCAGTTCACCCGACCGAGATTCGAACCTCGATCTCCCCGTCCTCGGCAATCTGGCTCAACACGATAAGCGCGTTAGCCAACTACGCCACCAAGGCGGGTTTCTCATTATAAAACCAATTTATATAGCAGTTTATATATACCATACATACAACATTTCAAAGCTAATATACAGTTTTTAATTCAGCTTATTTGGTTTTTAAATAATAATACCCCGCCTTGGTGGCGTAGTTGGCTAACGCGCTTGTCGTGTTGAGCTGCATGATTGCTGAGGACGGGGAGATTGAGGTTCGAATCTCGGTCGGGTGAACTGGGGGTGGTTTTTCCTAAATGGTTTTCAACTCTCCCTCCACGCAAATGCGTGTTCATTTCCTCTAATTCAACCTTCCTAATTCCTAATCCATTAGCGTAATTAGTACTTAAAGCGTATAATCCGAACGGGTAGTAAGACGTGGTGCTAAATAATTATAATAATAATTTAATGAGATTTTACGTACCATGCTTGTTTAGAAAGACATTTTAAAATTTAAAAAATATATATAATATGTAATAACATTACTGAATGTTGTGAAATTAAAAATCGGTATATTAATAGTTAATTCAGTTTATACATTGGCTAAATACTTATTAGTTTTCATTAAACACACATTCAGATATTTTATGAACAAGCTCTTCACAATAGCCATAGTAAAACCATTTTGTCTAAGAGACTCTAAAAAGACGTTTAATGTTGCTAGGGTTCTATTACTTACAAAATAGTATAATGTATCGCACAGACTTCTTCAATCCTTTGCCTAAAAATAGAGGTATTTACTCAAAACTAGTAAAATATGTGAAACGATATAGTATACATTGTTGGAGAAACACATTGAGAAAAAAGTAAAATTTTTGTTCACCAAAGAGCATAACAATCAATTTTCTAGACCTCAATTTAAATATATTCGTATATTTGTCTTATAAATAGCTCAGAAACCATAGGTTTGATAAAATTATATTTCAAATAAAGATGTATTAGATGTAATGGTATTACACCTTTGCAAAGATAAAGTTATTTTGTATTTCAAAGCGTTACGGAGATATCATCTCACACCTTTTTACATTAACTACCTGGTTTAGATCCTGAGAAATACTATAGGGTGAAAAGGTTAATAGGTGTTAAAAAAAAGTATAACGTAAAACTAATAAATTTTTTAAAGGGATTGAAAGGTTAAGTAAACAGATTAAAATATGTAAAATAAATTTAAAGGAGAAAAAAGGCTACAGAGGGTAAGAAGTAAATATAGTCAGTATTTTAAAATTCTTTCTTCCAGGTGTACATGATTGATGGATATCAATGTACCCCATGAACCCAATTTTTTATTTTTTTATTTTGACATTCCTTCTTTCTGTCAGTTTGTTACTGGGACTAGAGCTGAAATTATTTTATCTATCTGCCTAAACTTGGTATCTCGGGTTTTCATAAGGGACTTCAAAAGGATTTTTTTTAATTACCTATCTTACCCTAAAATTAATAGTAGTTTACTTAAGAGTGAAAAGATAACAAAAACTATTATCTCAAAATCTGACAGGTTCTATTAAATTTTGTATCCAGATATTGTTTAATATTATTAACCAAATGGCAATTCTCACTTTCCCATGAAAATGGCATTAGAGAGTACTTTATTACTATTTCAGCACAATGTCTTACTACCCGTTCAGGCTATACGCCTATGTACTAATTACTCTGATTGGTTAAGGATTAGAAAGGTTGGACTTATAGGAATTGAACCCTCATTTTTGTGGAAGGAGAGTGGAAAACCACCCCCAGTATACCCGATCGGGAATAAACCCCGATCTCCCCGTCATTAGCGCGAGAGGGGAACAGACCATGCGGTCACGGAAGCGGGACAGCTCATTGTTTCCCCGATGGATAGTAGTTGCTCTCTAATGACGACACTGAATGAAATGTTTAGCCCATAATGGTGCAATTCTGACATACATAACAGTCTCCAGCTGCGCATACGGTCCCATTGTCTAAATGTTAATTTGTTCAACAGGTGATTGTTGAAAAGTATACTTTAATGTAATGATACTATAATGTCTACATGTTTGTTGGCTTATTAAGTTTGTTAAAGTGATTTCAGATACGTCTTAGAAAAGTGATATTTCTGACGTTTAACATAATTATATTCCAGGAAATTAGGAAATTTCATGTAAGTATACAACAATAAAAAAACTATTTTGATTGAAGCAATACATAGTTAGCAAACAATTTAATATATACTGAATATATAATATTAATTATATAGTTTTCATTGCAATGAAGATTGAACTAATGACTGCTTATTTAACCACCAAAAACACAACTCAACATAATTGTTAAATTATACTATATTTTTTGTGTAAAAGGTTCACATCTTATGTCACTGATTAAGGTTAGAAATATCGTAGTTGCTTGGGAAAAATGATTTCTCATAGACAAGCTGTTGTAAAGGGACTGAAATGTACATTATGTAAGCAATACTCAAAAGTAAAATTGTAGAAAACAATTTTTTGATTGAAAACTACAGTTTTAGAAAATAGCTGAAGAATTGGGGACTTCTCTCAGCAGAAAGAATTTATTTGTGGCACTGTTTCTTTAACTACTATTGTTCAAAGAAGATTTCGCAGGAATGGTAGAAATGGTAAAATACTTGGAAACAGATTTTACTCCTAAACAAAAGAAAAAAAATTGAAATTTGCAAAAATATACTTGTTAACCGATTTTGATAATTAAATAAAATGAGAAAATTACCAGGGCTTTTAGAAAATCTGATAAGGAAGTCACATAAATTTACTTAAAATTAAGTTAAAAACATATTTCCCCAGTATTTAAATTAAAATCCATTATAGAGGGGTGTATAGTCTCTGGAAATTTTTTTTTACTCCAATGTTAAGAGATGATAAAAATATATAACTTTAAAGTAAATAACTATATCAAGAACATTAACAGTCCTTGCCGGTTAAAGAACATTCATGTATAACTATTACCAAACCCTATTTAAATTTACACTTTCATTCACTTCATTAAGATACGTTCATTATGTTTGGTAAGTATAAATATTAAAGTTCTATTGAAGAATATGTAAACAAGAAAGCTCAATGTCAATTACAAAAAGGTTACACTTGCGTAAGGCAGAAAGTAAAAAAAAAAATTATAATCGCCACAGATGATTTACAAACAGCATGCTGTTTTCTATACTAACAGTTTCCTAAGCCTATTTTAAGTTGAATATATACTTGTATAATATTTATGCTCATAAACTTTAAACAAGATGACTTTTTTCACGTTTTTGATGAGACCATGGCATCCAAAGATACCTAGGAAATGTTTCCTTTTATTTAAAGAACATCAAGTAAAATGCTGCTGACAAATAAATATACTTAGAACTCAATGAAACCTACAACGAATAGAATATAAATATTAAAATAGTCCAAACATTTATGAAACCATGTCAAAAAAACAGCTTAAATGATTATAGATAAATTAGTATAATTTCAGACTCGGGGCATTCACTTTTCCTGAATGACTCAAAATTTGTATCCCTAAAGACCAGATACAAAAAATAAAAAATAAGTGGATACGATAATTAAAACAACAATACTTAAGGAGGTGACCTGGTGGTCTAGGGGTAAGGTGTCAGACTTTTATGCTGGCGGCCGAGGTTCAATCCCCGCTCCCGGTACAGATTTATCTGATTTCCAAACCCTTCCTTCACCTCTGACAAGATGTGTATTAATCACAACTTGTGAATGTGAGGAATACCAGGCCTCCACCGTGGTTCGGATTCCACGTTAAACTGTAGGTCCTCCATTTCATCTCACAATCACCCTACCATTACACATTAGCGTAAGTGCGTATAACCCGAACGGGTAGTAAGACACGGTGCTAATAATAATAATAATAATAATAATAATAATAATAATAATTTTATTGCATTGTGAGTTAATTTATATTTAATATAAAGTAAATTATGCCTTACACTGTTGATATAATGAATTAAGAATGGTAAATTTAACACACTACATTTGATTGAGTAAATTTTAATTGGAGTACAACTTGAATGTTTAACAAATAGTATTAGTACTATATTATAAATAAAATCCTCTTTGAGCGTCACAAGGTTCGCCCGAGTCCTACCGGATTTTTAAACAAGATTGTCAGACTTGCTCGGTCCCTACTTAATACCTTGGTTGGACCGCTATTTACTCTTCATTACCTTCCTATCCCTCTTCACCTTGGTTGAATTTGCACCAATGGGAACTTGGCAAATTCAAACTGTGAAGAAGATACTTGAAGATTTTTTTTATTTCCCCTTCCTGACGGCTAGGCCGCCGATTCAGTTTCATCATCTTGTTGACGCCCCCACCCCACCTTCCCCCCAGGAAAAGGTGACAAACCAACTGTCGTTCTCTACATATTCAAATATTACAGATAAAATATCTTTCTCACAATCTTATAAAAGTGATAGGCAGAACACGCTTTTTAAGCCTATTTCACATGTCACCAAAATTCACAGCCTATTATTAATTTAAAAAAACCATGTTAAACCTATTGAAATAAAACTCACTGGCATTTCATGGAGGTGTTTTTTTAATGCTCTTAAGCCTAGTACGTTCTTGGAAACATTTTTCTCTTGTTTTGGAAACAGTTGGGAAATTTCTTTTGTGTTTCATTTGTGTTTCCTATTGATGAAAACATTGCCCAGGATCCATTTCAAATGGGATACATGAAACAATGTTTGCTAATCTTGACGTGTTTGCCAACATTTCCGGCAACAATCAACTTGGGCTAGCCTGACTCTGCTGCTTACACCGAGTACATTGGTATATAATATTTCCACTTGTTATGTGGCGGAGAGCTGCAAAAACTTTGGAATTGATTGAAAACCTTTATACAAATAATATACTGTTGTGGGATGTGACATATAAGGAATTAAAAATCGCCTCAAAAACCGTATGTTTTGAATGAAATGAGTAAAATGTTTTCAGTAAGTGTGAATGAACTGGAAACAAAAGTTGAAAGGTCCTTCGTGTGCAACTTCATAGAGAGAACAAGAATTATTTAAAATCCTCGGCCGATATATTGCACTCAACTGAACTCTGGACGGGAAACAATATTTCCTCATTGAAATCTGGACAAGAAACAAGGTTTATTTAATGTTTGCCAAAAAGGTTTTCAAGTGCATATTAGTCGAGGAAATTGAAGACACAGGGCTATTGTTTAAATATAAAAAGGAAGATAATAAGTACTATTTTAATTTTTTTTTAATTTACGCGTCTTACTAGCCGTTCAGGTTATACGCTTAATACTATGTTAATTGTAAGCTTATTTTGAAAAAAAAAATTAAATATTGCTATTTCTGCTGTTTAACAAATAAAAGTACTTTAGTCATAACTCATAAGACTATGGGGACAATTGATTTATCTAAATAATCCGTAATAGCGCCCTATAACTGTTTACTTATGACTCCAGTTTTAATTGACAGTTTTGAATTATACTTTTTTTGGAAATGGCTGTAACCTTGACTTTCCTTATTATAATTATCACCAGATCATACTATAGCAATGTTGGTTTCAGCTAGCTGTGAGCATTTAGTTGTGCTGGTGTAGAAGCCAGTAAATGTATAATTTTGAATTACATTTCTGTTATTCACATTAATAGAAGATTTTATTAATAGAAGATTTTGTTGTGAGCATTTAGTTGTGCTGTTGTAGAAGCCAGTAAATGTATAATTTTGAATTACATTTCTGTTATTAACATTAATAGAAGATTTTGTTGTGAGCATTTAGTTGTGCTGTTGTAGAAGCCAGTAAATGTATAATTTTGAATTACATTTCTGTTATTCACATTAATAGAAGATTTTGTTGGTGGGGCTAGCATTGTGATATGTTATTTTAATTGTGGTATTCATTGTAATAATATTGTATTATAAATTTTGTTGTGAAGCACAATTCATTTTCAAAATGGACACATTTTAATAAAAATCTAAAATTTGGTCCATCTCAAGCATATGTTTGTACATCTGTTGAGGTATTTTATATACAGGAATATTGCAAAATAATTGACATTGCATTCTGTGGTTCAATAATAGGTTCAACATATCAGAAATTAAAACATAAAATCAGAAAAGATTTTGTTTACTGGAGAAGTAAGTATTGATATCGGTGAATAACCCTGAGATAAACACAAAATCTTTAAAAATAGAACTTATAATGAATGCACCTAGGACAAAATCATATTTTGTGTGTTGAGAAGATTGTATTTTTCGTGTGATGGTACCTGACGTTAGAAATCAGTTTTCAAATGACGAAGAAAGATTAATTCAACTACTTGTGTTGCCATGTTCATCTTGTGAGGAAGAAAGAAGTTTTAAGTTAACAGCGTAGACTAAAAACACATTTAAGATCAAATATGACCCAAAAACGACTAAATAATTTTGCAGTTTGTTTTGCCATCTGCACAGAGACGTATTGAAGAGCAGTGATTAAAATAAAAGAAACAGTGAGGTGTTTTACCCAGAAAAAATAAGGTCCACATTTGGTTAAATGCATTAATGATTAAAAACCAAGTATACACTGTTACTTGGGAAGTCAACCAACCACTCACTAGATTTTTATTTTAAACAGAATCATTAATCATTTTTGAAAAATTTTGACTTAAAAAAAATTCCTCATAAGTTAACTAGGTTTATCTTTAATTTGAAGACTAGGGTCAATTCAAAAAACCTTTCTGAGGTACATCCCTATAAAATATAAAATATAAAATCCAAACAAAATCCATTAAAATAATTTTGGATCCATGGTAGGAATACATATGGTAAAATCCACTTTTTTGGGTACGGACACACACTAAACATAAATTTTCATCAAGAGCTCGAGGTAGAAAGTTTTCACAATCGCAATACTTTCTATAGATATGAGAGGGTAAGAATGAATACTATAGGGAAAAATATATATATATATATATATATATACAGTGTGTAATATAAATAATGTTATATATATATATATATATATATATATAACATTATTTATATTACACACTGTTAAAATATATTCTAAAAACCTACTAGATAGGCTACCCATTTTGAACCAAATTGTTAGAACCATTTTTAAAATATTTAAAAAAATAATAATAATCACTCATCAGTAAACGGCCATGAACCTAAAAAAAGTTATACATTGCTATTTGTAATGTAAAACACTTTCAAGATACACATTTGAAACCAAACCATTAAAGACAAATTCAAAATTGTTCTGTTTTTTTTTTAAATAGCTCTCTATCAAATTACCTATGAATGAGCTTTTTACCCCACAAAAAACCAATAAACAGTTATTTTTTCATATCACACACTTCCCATATGTAGGCCTACACTAAAATAAAAATATTTGGAGTAATTTTTGAAAAGTTTATTATTTTCAAAATGTTCACCTCACTATAATATCCTTCAATGAATGTTTGCCCCAAAACCAATATTAAACTGCTATTTCTCATGTCAAACAAATCCTGGATATGCATTTTAAACAAAATTGTTGGAGTTATTTTCAAAAAATTTGGAATTCAAAAAAATCACCCATCAGTAAACTATCTTTAATTTTAGGGTAGGGTCAACTTAAAATAAATGTCATGAGGTATAGTCCCATAAAATCGAAGTAACAAGCATGAACACCACCCATCCAAACATTCTGGATTAGTGGAAAAGGACCAACAACCTGACAGTGTGACAGAGAGACAGACAGACAGACATGGGTGTTATAAGTACTGTAGGCCTACCAGATAAGTTAATGTGTGTTGGGTTGGTAACACCAAAGTCATCAATCAGCTCTAAAAAAAATAATGTGAGCTGTATGTAGTAGTTATCATCAGTGTATGAAACAATATGGCTATGATACAAGTTGTTGATATAATAACTATGCTAGCCTAAAGTTAATTATTATTATGCCATTCAACTAAAACACAGTGTTACACAAAACAAGGGGAAAGCCAGAATGTTGAAATATGATTTTTTGAATTTGGGTACACACAAAACCTAAAAATTCTTCATAATCTAGAGATTATTTTTATTACAATACTTTCTCTTGATATCAGCAAGTAAAAAAGTCAATATCGAATTATTTGATTAAATTTCAACCAAAACTGTACACAAACATTATTCCTTTAACATATAATTCATATTTAACTAATTTAATTGTATTACTGTGAGGAAGAGGGACTTAATTGCTTGGAAGCAAAATATGTGTTTATTGGCTGGACTTATGTACCGCCATTCACCTTTGTTATTTCATATCACCTTCACCATTCTCATTTTTGTTGATAAATTTTTGTAATAAAACCTATTGAACAACTTGACGTGTGCATTTTGGTACTTAAGAAAATAAGTTTACTCAGTTCATGGAAAAACCAACTAAAACTGTAGCATATTATACTATACTAATTATAACTATAACATAACTATATAGTAAGTTATCTAAAATTGTAAAAATAAGCTGTGTACAGTTTTTAAAAACTTTTTTTCCCCAAGATCAACCATTAAAATATTCTTTAAAAATCCTTGCAATTTAAATATGCCATAAAAATCTGTAGAAAAACCAAGCTCAAAACTGTAGGTGAAACAGTTACATCATAAAAATGTGTTTAGAAGGGGTATATAAATTTAAAACAGGTTTTTTTTGTCAATGAAGCACAAGCTAATCATTTTATATGGTCTGTTGAAGGTAAGGCTATATTATATTAAAATAACCATCAATTTGAGTAGCCAATTGACTACTGATTACAATAATTTTATAATAAAGGAAAGTGATAGCACTAAAGAAAAAGGAAAAATAAACTATTAAGAGTAAATTTGATGAAGAAAGCCCACCTAGGGAAAGAGGAAAAATGTGGGAAGAATCCAATGCACAAAGGTGACATCTTCTTCCTTTCTTCTGTCTTCTATAGTAGAAGTAGTCACACACACATTTTAACACAAATATCATAATATTTCGGCATTGTTGCCTTTATCAAACACAAAGAAGAAGAAAGTACATAGTACACAAACAATGGATTACTCCATT
>CABFVX010000183.1:122680-168480 GCA_902151425.1 Timema shepardi | reverse complement strand
ACAATCACCCTACCATTACACATTAGCGTAAGTGCGTATAACCCGAACGGGTAGTAAGACGCGGTGCTAATAATAATAATAATAATAATAATAATAATAATAATTTAAATAAAAACAACTTAAAGAAATAATATTATATTGTATAACATTAATTTTTCAGACGAAGGGGGAGAAATGGGACCTCAAGGTGACAAAGACTTTCCATTTCCACTGTCAGATGTGACAGCTGAGCCATCGGCAGAGCTAGAAGATGCATCCTTACCAGACGTTGTGAATAAATTTACAATCCCTGGCTCTAATGGTCCTCAAAGCATCGCCCATCCCCAGCCAGCCCAGGAAACTCACTGCAGTATAGGCTCTCAGGTAGTGGTACCATTCTTCATTGCTGGTATGGGTATGGTCTGCGCTGGAATTTTCTTCGACCATGTCCAGGTTAGATACTATTAGTATTTTATGTATTACACAATAATCTCTAATTGTTAGAGAGGACAATTGGCAAACTATTCACAATGAGGCTTATAAAAATATACTCTATATGATAAAAGTGTTATTCCATGGTTATTATTATTTAATAGAAATACTAAATATAAGGACTTTAGCCGTCTATTTTTCAGACTTGAGATTGGTTTCTTACTTGCTTACAATAATAATAATAATAATAATAATATTGGTGACCTGGCGGTCTAGGGGTAAGGTGTCAGACTTCTATGCTGGCGGCCGGGGTTCGATCCCCGGTCCCGGCAAAGATTTATCTGATTACCAAACCCTTCCTTCACCTCTGACAAGACATCTTGTGAATGTGGGGAATGCCAGGCCTCCACCGTGGTCCNTAATAATAATATTTAGCACCGCGTCTTACTACCCGTTCGGGTTATACGCTTTAAGTACTAATTACTCTAATGGATTGGGAATTGGGAAGGTTGAATTAGTGGAAGTGAACCCGCATTTGCGTGGAGGGAGAGTGGAAAACCATTTAGGAAAAACCACCCCCAGTTCACCCGACCGAGATTCGAACCTCAATCTCCCCGTCCTCAGCAGTAGAGCTCTACACGACAAGCGCGTTAGCCAACTACGCCACCGAGGCGGGTTACTTGCTTACAGAATGTCTAAACCTACTTTGAGTAACTGTTCTTTAACAGTGCACTGTGACTTAAACAGTTGGTTGTCCGTACATACTATAACTAGCCTGAAACTTACCTTGCCTGATTAAACTCAGTCAGTTTATATAGTAGGTCCATAGATAAATTTGTCAAAGTAATAAATTTACCTTTAATTGTAAACAAAGTGTAAACTCAGTTTACTCTGAAAGGTAACATTCTCTCTATGGCCCTATGTTATGAGCTCTACCATAGGGGAAACAAGCAAGGTAATCCTGCACTCTTTCAGGGCAAACAGAGTGTACAGTACAATATGGTCTCTCAATAGACATATTTATAGTATGGTGAGCCTTAAGCTCATTTTATAATAGCATTTTTTATATTCGTCTCATTTGAACAATTCTAGCCGTTAAGTTTATTCTAAAAAAGCATTAACGATTTTGTTTCAAGTAAACAGCCTAAATTATTTAAGAGCATCTAAATAAATATACATACAAAAAACTACTCTCAAAGCAAGCTAAACATTACTATCCAATGATATTTTATTTTTATTTTATTTAATTTTTGTAATGTCGATATAACACTTGGACAAAGAGGTGTTTTTTTTATGCAGCAGTAAGTTATAATTTAAAGAAAACATACCTGAATTTGTGAATAGAAGAACACATTTGAGGAGAAATCACCGAGTCCACCCAACCAGGATTCAAAACCCCAATCTCCCTATCAACAGGAGTCTTGTCTAACCTTAGTGACGTTTTAAACCATGCCACCAGGTGACAATTAGGCCCAGTCTCATAGTCAAATTTAGCACTACTCAAGTGCGAGTCGATACTAAATACAGGAAGACACCTACCTTGACCACAATGGAATGGGCCCGTTTCACATATGAAACTGGCACATTCCATTCTGTTTCAGGTAGGTGACGTCTTGTATTTAGTATCGACTCGCACTTGAGTCGTGCTAAATTTGACTATGAAACTGGGCCTTAGTCTAGTCCTAGTTTAATTATAATAATGTTTGTTAATTTTTTTTGTCTATACTAACTATTCATGAAGTGAAACCAGTTTTGTTTATATTTTTGCAGAAATGGAAAGTGTTTATTAATGTTCCTGAAATAATAATTTTGGTTCCGGCATTGCTTGGGCTGAAGGGCAATTTAGAGATGACTTTGGCATCACGATTGTCGACTGAAGCAAATCTTGGCCATATGGAAGACACTAAAGAACAATGGAGCATGATTGTCGGAAATCTGACATTAGTTCAGGTAATTAGACTGATGAATGTTCATACTAACCAATCTACTATGTGTAAATAGTATGTCATTCATAATCAAAATACAAAGCTATAGGTTTTGAATTATTCCAGATATGTAATGAATTAAACCTCTGGAACACATTCAAATAATATCAATGACAATGAATCATTTTTCCCAAAACACCAATATTTTAAACTACTAGCAGTTTGATATATTCTTTTCATGATTAGGAAGCACCAAATCTTTATCAAATTAAAAAGTTCAACATCCAACTGCCCACTTTTTGATAGTTCCTAGTTGTACAATCCTGAGCTAACTATGGCAATTACAAACCAATCAAGATAATTAATTAATTAAAATAAACTAATTATTATTTGAGATAAGATATTATTTTATTCATAAACTGAGTGCACAAACAAATGCAGATCATTAACAACATAATCTTTACATAAACACGATAATAAAATAAGATAAACTAACTAATAGATATTGTCACTGAAATATTTAGGATAAAAGAGCATCCGATTTCATGAAAGAGCAAAGATAAATAATATCTTTTGCTACAGAAACATGAATATTATTATTACTATTATTAAAAGCACAATGTCTTAGTATCTGTTCGGTAGTTGGTAGGATGATTGTGATATGAAATGGAGGAGCTACAGTTTAACGTGGGATCCGAACCACGGTGGAGGCCTGGCGTTCCCCACATTCACAAGTTGTGATTAATACACGTCTTGTCAGAAGTGAAGGAAGGGTTTGACAATCAGATAAATCTGTGCCAGGACCGAGGATTGAACTCCGGACCCCCATCACATAAGTCCGACACATTACCCCTAGACCACCAAGTCACCCATATTGAATAATAAGCATCATGGTTTTCCAAAGAGTATCACAGTTCATTGAGCTGTGTTGCCAGAAATTATTTATTTTAATCGTTATGTCACTGCTAGCGAGGCACTAATTTACATTTAGAGTTTTTGCTTTGTTATCACAATGCTAGTAGATCCCATTAATATATCCTTCATTCATTTATTTATTCGTTTATTTTTAAATTTTTCTTGTCAGTCTATACAAACTAGGCCTACAAGTTTTTTTACCATATTGAGGGGGAAGGTTTTTTTCCCAGTCCCTATTTTTTATTTTCCAGCTTTTATGTTTATTGTGGCAAATTTAAATTTTCTTCTATGTCGTAAATAAGATTTTATAGTAATTTTGTAAAGATTTAAGCTTCTAGCCTAACTCCCTCCAGCCATTTTTCATGTCTCTTTCTAAATAGTGAATATATAACACTCATTTTGTTATTAGACTAATCCCTCTACATTCCTGGCAAATTTAAATTTCTTATCTCACCTAATATATATATTTTACTTAACACCCCCAGTCCTGCCTTCACTATTTTACACATTTAAAATATTCAGTCTCTGATGCTTAGCCCTACTTGGAGCGTTTATAGCATCTTTCCGAATTTCAGCTTTCTACCACACATTATAAGTAGTTCTTTCTATTATTTTTGGACCCGCCTTGGTAGGGTAGTTGGCTAACGCGCTAGTCGTGTTGAGCTCAACTGCTGAGGACGGGAAGATCGAGGTTCGAATCTCGGTCGGGTGAACTGGGGTGGTGAACTGGGGGTGGTTTTTCCTAAATGGTTTTCCACTCTCCCTTCATGCAAATGCGGGTTCACTTCCTCTAATTCAACCTTCCCTATTCCTAATCCATTAGCGTAATTAGTAATTAAAGCGTATAACCCGAATGGGTAGTAAGACGCGGTGCTAAATAATAATAATTTTTTTGGAAATTGTAACCCCCCAACCGCCATTAAAACAACTCCTAACTAGAAAGTTTGAATTTTAAGACAAATATGGCTATCTGGAATGTTCTTTAAACCAGTCTGCCAAACTTTAATTTTACATCTAACCTAAAAAGTTTTTTTTCTAGTCATAGGCACACCATTTCCCAGAGCCCCATTTTGAAATTTCCCAATCTTATATTTTTATTGTTATATGGGACCCAAACCTTCCTGCCAAATTTTGGTTTTCCGGCACATCTAGAATTGGGTTTTCTCTTCCAGACAGATCAACTTTAAATGTACACATACACACACACACATATATATATATATATAAAGTCTGTAAAATAAATTAATTCATTTGTACTAAAATAATAAACAAAACAATCAAATACTTGAAAAATGACCAGGCCTCACAGACTCTCCAGGTACTTTAAGTGATTTTTTTTTATGCCTGAGGCTGAACATTTGCCACCAAAAGCTTTTTTTTCCAGTGGAGTAACTGTCAACTGTTTTGTTTCTCTTATATGCAGTAGCGTTGTTTGTGGTTTTTCTTAGCTCTTTCACCATTTGAGGTATAAAATTGTGAAGCGATTTCTCGATTATGACCTTGTAAATTAACCATGCATTGAGTGTTGAAACATAAAACTAAAAGTCATTTTTAGGGATTTTTATAAGTAATCAGTCCAAAATAATCGAAATTGTAAAATATGCGCTTAAACGTGGATTTTTTTTTTTTCTGATTTGGAGCACTGTTGAGTATCAAAACTTCATTTTAAGCTCTTTTGCCAAGTCAAGAATGTTTTAGTATGCATGCACTGGTCATCTCTGAGAAGCAGCCTTTACAAACTACTTATGAGCTATGTCAAAGCCATACTTTGTATAGTGTTAGAACTCTGCCGTTTCTGGGAGCTTCTTGTCATTTACACGTATCTCAACACTTGGATGGAGTGTTCTCAATAGCAGGACGTTCTTATATTTATTTCCTCGTTACAAAGTCATTGTAATTTCCACTTGAGCCTTGAGGACATTGGCCTTGTACAACAGAGCTTTAGAGGTCTCCACAGACTCTGGGCTGTCTCTCCTGGCGTGGTTCACTGTCCCTACAATACTCGTTTACTATGCTTCCAATCTTTTGTGCCAGCTTCAATAATGTAAAGAAAATTATCATAGTGATATTTCACCCTTTTTTGAGGTATTTGTGTGAGCTTCAAAATAACATTTTCTTACAGGATTTTGCTGCTTCACAATAAACAATCATTGAAATTTAAATCAAAGATACAAGTCATATATTATATTACATTCATAATAATATTGCTATCCAATGTTTAGCACTATGCAGAATTTTTTTAAGTAAGTGATACTGCACTTACAGTTACTAAACATACAGCGGTCAAATTGACCACTCTAGGGTCTTTTAAGTATAATGTTATGTACAGCCAGCTGTTTATTCATGAGAGATGTGATTTAACATGTAAATCCTTATTTTATGAAAAGTCAAAAGGCACCAATATGTTTCTTTCACATTTATGGATCTTATGAAACATGGCATCCTTTAAGAGATCAAAATGACTGTTCTGGGCATTCTAATGCAACCAACATAGCATAGCAAAAAGAATGCCATATCATTTGAAGTCTCACAATATAATTAATAGCTTAGTATCACAATATATAGCCTACTAGCATCTGCAACACCAATTATACTAAGAATATAGCTCAACACCGATTTATTTCCCCCCCTTGATTATTATTTTTGTTCCTGCCATTATATTGAAACAGATTATGTAACTAAAATACCCACAGTATCTCTCAAACACATTATGAATGAATACAGAACAAATTTTTAATATATAATTTAATTGACTATATAAATGTTTGTGTTGCGCCTAGCTATACAAATAATTTCCATTTGTGCTGCTTCCAGTGCCAAGCCATCGTGGTGGGCCTTATGTCAGCAGTAGTGGCTGTGATCATGGTTGCCATTAGCAGACAAGAGTTTGATTTGAGTCACACTTTGCTACTATGCTCTTGTAGTGTTATAACATCTTCAATTGCTAGTCTGATCTTAGGTAATGGATTTTAAAAGTAATTATGTATATAAATTAGCCAGATATAGATTAAAAGTTTTACTATTTGATTTAATTGTATCATCAAGCATTCTACTCCATTTTATTTTTAGAAATGATAATCTTTATTAATATTACTTAAATTGTTGTGTACTTATCATTAGCTGCTAATAATTTTTTAGCATTAACACTTAGAAACAACTAATTATATATTTAAATTGTATCAACTACAGTTGAATCGATGTAACAAGTATGTCAATAAGACCTTTACTTGAACATTAACAAAACGAAATAACGAGATAACAGAAGTAGCTATGTTAACGTTTTTATGCATAAACAGATAAAACTTATATGGTAGGATTGAGTTTCGACCTAAACTTGACTCTCAGTGGTTGATGTTTGATTACAGATCTAGTGTCGTATACTTTAATTGTTTATTTATGTTCTCTCTCTCTCTCTCTCTCTCTCTCTCTCTCTCTCGACAAGTCTAGACATAATAGCTACCTCTTAATCTCTAAATCTCGTCACCAGATATAAATAGTAGTCCTACATAAGATCTTTGAATCTAGGCTAAATCTACAACCAATATAACAACTTGTATTATTTTTCAGGTTCTTGTGGTGTATACTTAATTATGTCTAGTAGATAGAGCAATATAATATATAAACATTGAAAAGGTGGCCATATTTAAAACCAAGTCCTAGATGTTCATACGTGAACATAAAATCAATAAATAATTAAACTAGAAAACATAACATTTTATGCATAAATATGTATCTTGGAGATTATCTAATTACATTGTTTTATGTGAGATATATATAGTCAGCATATCCTAAAAATTGTTTGGTTTTTACACATATGAACTAATTATGCGAACATGTTGGGGACGATAAAGGTTAAATTTAGAGTATGTTTATCAACGTTTGAGTGGAGGAAGATTGGGAAAGCATTTAAGGAAAAACCACCCCTAGTTCACCCGATCGAGATTCGAGCTTCGATCTCCCCGTCCTCAGCAGTCGAGCTTCTACACGACAAGTGTGTTAGCCAACTACGCCACCAAGGCTGGTAATGTAAGACAAAGAAATGATATATTTGACTAGAGTAGTTGAGTCACATGACTAGAGCAATTATGAAATATTGTGAGCGATATATATATGAGTGCAGATAAGGAGAAGGGTTGGCTTTTGTTAATAATCAACTGTGTATTGTGTACCTTATAAATAAATAAAAATAATAATAAAACACAAATATAACATGGTGTCAGAAGTGAATGGCACGTTTGTTAAATTAGTTTGTTAGTGGAAAGCTGGACACGAATGTACAGTCAAATGGATAACCTTAAAAAACTGTATTAATAGTAAAACGTAGTTTTTGATAATGTGTCATTGAAGTTCTCATAAAAAAATAAGTCTGGAAGAATAAGATTTATCATAATGAACACCGTTTTTCACCCACCACAACCATTAGAATTAACCGGCAACGTATCGGAAAATTGGCGAAAGTTCAAACAAAGATACACACTGTTTATGGAAGTGATAGGAAAAACGAAAGCTGAAGAAACTACTAAAATAGCCATTCTACTGAATTTGATTGGTGGAGATGGACTTGAAGTCTACAACACATTTAAGTATACAACAGAAGAAGATAAGGATACACTTGAAATTATCTTGAAAAAACTTGAAGCCTACTGTCAACCACTAAGAAATGTAATTTTTGAAAGATATAAATTCTTCAATGTCTACCAGAAAGAAGGACACTCGTTTGACAACTTCCTAACGGAACTACAAACCTTTGCATCTACATTTGAATTCAAGGAAGAGGATTCTCTAATAAGGGACAGGATCATATTGGGAATCCAAGATAATAATCTTCAAGAACGCGTGCTTCGAGAGCCGGACCTAACCCTAAAGAAGGCTGCAGAGTTCTGTAGAGCCGCTGAAGTCAGCAGACTACAGGTGAAAGTCCTTCAGGAAAAAAGTGTAGAATCGGTGAAAGTGCATAATAAAAGTGTCAAAGCTGTAAAATGGCCCATTGATAATAATAGGACTAGTGGAAGTGTTCAAAGTTATGAATGTAAAAGTAATGTGGTTACACACACAAACCCAGAGCTTGTCCAGCATTTAAGCAGGTATGTTCTAAATGTAAGCAACTAAATCATTTTGCTAAGCTATGGAATTTTAGACCTAGAAATAGGCAGGTACATGAAGTGCTAGAAGTTGACCCAAATAATTTAATAGAAAATGATCAAATGTCTAATGGAGACTGGAAAAGTGAAGCATGCCCTAGGCTAGAAAGTGAATTTTCTAATAATTTGTTTATTGACAAAATTCAAACAGGCCTAACTAGTATTGACAACTTAGAACTAAATTCTGAGGTTAAAATTGACAGCATAGGAAACACTGTTTCTTGGTTTGAAACCATTTTGTTGGATGAACAAAAAGTTAAATTTAAATTGGATACAGGAGCAGAAACTAGCATTCTTCCCTTATGTGTGTACAATAAACTAGAGAACAAAAACAAGTTAACTGAAACTAATGCGATATTGGTAGCTTTTGGGGACAAAAATAAAATTAAGCCTGAGGGAATAGTAACAATAAATTGCTCTTCTCGTAATGAACAAAATCAGCAGATTAAATTTGTAGTAGCAAATGTAAATTCAGTACCCTTGCTAGGCTTAGGTGATTGTCTTAAACTTAACTTGTTAGCAAAAATAGGAATAGATTATATTACAGAACATATAAGCAAAGCAGACGTCATTGCTAAGCATACTGAGGTTTTCAATGGACTGGGGAAATTCCCTGGCAAACTCAACATAGAATTAAAAGATAATGTCATTCCAAAAATACACCCTCCTAGGCGTGTGCCTCTAAGCTTACACATTAAACTCAAAAACACACTAGATGATCTAAAAGAAAAAGATATTATTGCAGAGGTTACTAAACCTACTGAGTGGGTCAATAGTTTAGTTATAGTGGAGAAACCTAACCACACATTAAGACTATGTTTAGACCCTAAAGATCTTAATAATGCGATAAAGAAGGAACCGTTTTTGATTCCAAAAGCAGAAGAAATAATGTCTAGGTTAAGTGGGAAAACAGTGTTTTCAGTGTTAGATATGAAAGAAGGCTTTTGGCACATAGAGTTAAATGAGCCTAGCTCATATTTGTGTACCTTTAATACACCATTTGGCAGGTATAGGTTTAAAAGATTACCCTATGGGTTATGTACAGCCCCTGAAATTTTTCAAAAAAGAAACTTTGATATTTTTGGTGATATTGAAGGATGTGAAATTTATTTTGATGATTTAATTATTGGAGGGTCTAGTGAAAAAGAGCATGATCAGATTTTAAATAAAGTCTTACAAAAGGCTAAAGCAAACAATGTAAAGTTTAATAAAAACAAGTTTCAATTCAGAGTAAAATCAGTAAACTTTATAGGACAAATTGTTTCAAATGAAGGAATTAAACCTGATCCTGATCATGTCAAAGCCATTATAAAGATGGAAAGACCTAAAAATAAAAAAGAGTTAATGAGATTATTGGGCATGTCAAAGTACTTATCGCAGTACATACCTAACCTATCTAAGATAACCGCGCCTATGCGTTATCTTACTAGAAGTGATATTGACTGGCAGTGGCTACCTGAACATGAACAAGCGCTTAATCTGTTAAAAAGTGAGTTAACAAAAGCACCGGTATTAGCTATATTTGATAGTTCCAAACCGTTAACGTTACAGTGTGACTCCTCTAAGGATGGCCTTGGAGTTTGTATTTTACAAAATGGACACCCTGTCTCATATGGGTCTAGAAGTCTTACAGAAACTGAACAAAGATATGCTCAGATAGAAAAAGAACTTTTAGCCATAACCTATGGCCTTGAAAAGTTTCACCAGCTAACCTATGGCAGACTTGTACATGTTCAAACCGACCACAAACCTTTAGTAACCATTGTAAATAAAGACATTTCTAAAGTGTCTTCTAGGTTGCAAAGATTATTGCTTAAATTAATTAAGTATCAAATCAAAATTGCTTATGTACCGGGTAAACAAATGTTTATGGCAGATACCTTATCTAGAGCTTACTTAAAAGACCCAGTTAAAGATGATCCAGAATTAACATATGTAGTTCACTCACTAAGTAACTACTTACCAATGACTGTAGAAAAGAAAACTAAGTTCAAAATAGAAACAGAAAAAGACCCAGATTTAAGTTTGCTCAAATACTTTTTTGTAAATGGCTGGCCAAACACAAAATCCAAATGCCCTAATAATGTTAAATTTTACTTTAATTTACAGGACAAAATTACAGTAGAAGATGATTTGTTATTTTTAGATGATAAGCTAATTGTACCAATTTCATTAAGAAAGGCCATGTTGACCTTAATTCATGAAAGTCATTTAGGGATTGAAAAATGTAAATCAAGAGCACGACAAGTGCTATTTTGGCCAGGTATGTGCAAAGAAATCCAAGAAATTGTACTTAAGTGTAAAATATGTGAAAAATTTCGCAAAAGTAATGTCAAAAAAACGATGATTAGCCATCCACCACCTAATAGGCCCTGGCAAAAGTTAGCCACAGATCTTTTTGAATTTGGGTCCAATGACTATTTGGTTGTAACTGATTACTATACTAGATGGATAGAAATAGAAATTTTAAAAGGTAAAAGAGCTAATCGTGTAGTTCAAAAACTCAAGTCTATATTTGCTAGATTTGGAATACCAGACATTTTTATCTCAGATAGCATGCCTTTCAACAGTTTGGAATTTAGAAATTTCGCCTTAGATTTTGATTTCTTACCTGTAACCTCAAGTCCACTTGACTCTTGTCTAATGGACTTGCGTCAGTTGTCAGTTTCAACAGCTAAAAATATGCTTCGAAACGCTTACGAAGGAGGTCGAGATATTTTTATATCACTCATGGAATACAGAAATACTCCTATTAAAGATATAAACTTATCTCCAGCACAACTTATGTTAAACAGAAGGATTAAAAGTAAAATACCCCCCTCATCTAACTTACTTAAACAAAATAATCATATCAATATCAAAGCTAAACTTATAGCAAAAACATTAAGACAAAGATGTGGTATGATAGGGGTGCTAAAGATTTACCTGATTTACAACCTAACGAATCAATTTTAATACAAAAAGACAAAGTTTGGGGACCAGTTCGAATAGTAAACAAACACTTCACACACAGATCTTTTATTGTAAAACAAAGTAATGGTAGGGAAATTAGAAGGAATAGGAAAGGATTTAAGGAAGTCATTGAATCCACCTCCATCCTTTGATAATCCAGAGCCCAGCATAAATGATCCAATCCCTCAACCTCCAATATGTAGTCTTAGACCTATCCAACCAGAGACTATTCCTACAATACAACAAACCAGTCCTCAACCAAAGTCACCTCCATCACTAACTATGCCTGAACTTGCATCTCCTAAAAGCTTCCAGAGCTGGTAGGATAATAAGAAAACCTATGAAACTAGATTTATAAGATAAGATAAGTTTTTATATACCAGTGCAATGTTTAAATTAACTTTGTTGGAGGGGAGATGTTGTATATTATAAAATGTTAAACATAGAAATGATATATGTGACTAGAGTAGTTGAGTCACATGACTAGAGCAGTTATGAAATATTGTGAGCGATATATATATATATATATATATATCGAGTGCAGAGAAGGAGAAGGGTTGGCTTTTGTTAATAATCAACTGTGTATTGTGTACCTTATAAATAAATAAATAAATAAATAAATAAATAAATAATAAAACACAAACATAACAATAGATTTGTCACCACATTTCCCCTTAATTGAATCTGCTTAACCATGATCAGTGGTTAGATAGAAGTATTAACTAGAAAAATGTTCCTGGCTAAGCTCATTTGTTTGGAAAAAGCTATAAATTAAGGTCATGGCTACAAATGACATCGTTATGATCTTGAGATTAAAGCGCTGGTGAAATATCCCTCTAAATATTTAAATTAACTAATAACACATAATAAATTAACACATAAATATTTAAATTAACTAACACATACATTTAATAAATGTGTTATTGATCTCAGGTCTTATAACTGCAACGGTGATTGTCCTATCCCATTGGTTCCACATCAACCCAGACAATGTGGCCACACCTATTGCCGCCAGCCTTGGAGATATCACTTCCCTAGCTCTTCTATCTTGGGTAGCAACACTGCTATATGAAGTTATTGGTAAACACAACTGACAGCTTATTTACAGTCTTATTAAAAGTAAAGATATCATTAAACTAATATCGATTTTTTAATGTAATATGAGTTTGTTCACATTTAAAAGAAAACCAAAACTAGTCTCATGAGTTTTTCCAAGGAAAGTCTTAAAAATAACAGAGCAAGATTTGAAATTATTTTATACACAAAGCTTTAATAAATTGTGATGGTTGAATTACTTTTTTCTAGGAATAACAACTATTGTTGATATTGTTGAAACTGTGATAAGTAATACATTTGAAAATTAGTTTTGCATTTTAATTGGTATTGATTAACCCCACTTTAAATCATTATCATTGTTTAGATAAATCAATAAATCATATCATTACTATTTGTATGAATGTTATGGATAACATTATAAAATAAGCGATTTGGCTAAATATTGCTATGAGCTGTCAAAGCGCTGGATAATATTTCCATAAATACAAAATTAATAAATAGGTAAGGTATAAGGGGGCAAGAGTACTAGCTTAGTATTTTTTGCCTACAGGACATACCATAATTCAAAAATTGAAGATATAACCATGAACGATAAAAAAATACTCATTAAAGAACTAGTATATATAGTTAGAACAAGGGAGGATTTATAAGTACATATTAATGAAGTAAAATGAAAAAACAAATTAATTAAATTACAAGCTTTCATTTTATTTTATTACTTTTTAGGCTAATTTAAAAATATACAAAGAGGGTTGTGCTCAACGACCCCTAGTAGAAGTCACAAACGATAGATCCGACAGTGTTCATGCTACCGTTCTGAACAGTCATGTGCATTTCACCCAGTCAACATCCTCACGTGTCTCACCATAGCTGGGACAGGACATATCTTCAACTTCAATAACATTAGAAGATGAGGCTGTCACTTGTATCTATCCAATTTAAGTTTTCTTTTGGACACAGTTTTCTTTTCCATATTTTTCTTATGTTTCTTCTCAGCTTTCACCTTCGCTCTTCTTTCAGAGGCAGTTACTATTCTCTTTTCCTTCATTTCTCTAGAAGTGGATTTTTCTATGGTGATCCCAATACTATTTCAGACTTCTTCCCCTGTCTCTTTCTCTTGTTTTCATTCTGATATTTTGTCAGAGGGTGAAACTCAGTAATATGGACCCTTTCATTGGGAGAGCTATGTTATTCTACAACTGCATCCTCTTTTAATTCCATCTCATCTTCATTGTCTGATTTATCATTGACGGCATGATTGTCAGGTTTTTCAATGAGGAAAACGCCCAAGAGTATGCACTTTTAAATTTGATGTATACTCTCGCATGCTCTATTAAGTGTTGAACAAAAACCATCGTAGATACCCTGTATCACTTGAAGACTGCTCCTAAATGATTGTTTACTAGATGAATACAAAATGCAATGATATTATCGTAATTTGTTTCAATCATAATTTGAAAAAGCTAGGCCTTATATTAAAAATTCAAAAAATCACAGCCAAAGGATCAAAAATTAATGTGTACCTGTAGATCCCAGCAAGATACACAGACTAAGGCTTTTATAGAACTAGGTAACTAACTGACTTGTTATACCATTGTACCGCCAAACTACCCTTAGTATTACCAACCACTAAAATTGATTGCATACTCTTAGATGCCCATATACTCTTGCCCCCCTATACCTTATACATACTGAATTTTATCAGTAATTATAATACTAATGTATAGATAGTTTTTTAAGTATGAGATACTATTACACACCAGTTATTCACATTAGTAAACCGTAAAAGGATGTTTCACAGCTAGGTATCTTCCTTCATGTATACATAGTGTAAACGCAATATATTTATGATGTAGGCATATACTCTTGCTAGTATTTAAATTCGCCAAATCCTCTTAAGTAGATCTTAGAGCAAGTTTTTTCAATATGGTTTTTTCAATCCATACCTTCTATTAAGCTTATAAGTTAAGGGCAAATCAATAAATATTTCATGCTTCAATAACCTAAATTTAATAAAACTGGTAAATTTAATCTAAAATAATTTGATTTTGAGGTTATTGTCAATTTTATTAAGTTCATACTTAACTTCCCAAATTAGTCATGAGTATGTCTATAATTTGATAAATATGATCTCATTTCTGAATGGTCTATGAGACGTATTGGATATGATACATTGCTTGAAAACATGAGGTAAAATAAAATCAATAAATAATGGGCCATCTTTAGTTTTATCAGAAAACACAACTTAACGGAAATAGATAGACCTTCCTATATAGACAAGGAAAGTAAACTTATTACAATGCAAAGTCAACACAAACAATAGCCCATCCATTCTTAAGGCAGAAGAAAATGTATTGTGTCTAAGACACCTTAAATACCGTGCAAGTAAGATCGGCATCAAGGATACTGACAGAGAAAAAAGATGTCCATGCACCGGTATTCAATTACATGAAACAGAAACACAGTTATTAAAGTTCTAATGAAATAAAATAGGGGTCAACTATGGCAACATATATTCTCTGAAAGGTTTTTATAATTTAAGTCGATACAAGAAGCTATATCCTTACAAAACCTGCTCATGTATTTAAGCTCTAATAAACATGTCTGTGTAACCAAATTGTTATATATTATAGTGTTTTTTGTTTACAAATAACACATTGAATTGATTAGTTTCTCAAGTAAGGTATCCTGTAAAAATTCTCATAGATGCCAGTTTATAAAACTATCCTCTAGTAGAGTGGCTAATAGACTTGGGTTGTACACTTTGTTTACCCTTATAACGGTAGCAATCTTATATTGATTGATTACAGTATGGCCCTATCTCATAAGTTGCACCATAATGTACCATCAGGGTAAGATTTCCACCCTAGCTATGTTTTAACGGTAGTTAATAAATAATATTATAAAACAAGGTTCATTTAAATCACGGTACTATTATTTTGTAAACTGAAATGGACCATTTTCAATTCTCTAATCAGAGAATATGCATAAATATACCAACTGAGAATTATTTTCTGACTCCATTGTTTGCTTATATACTTCCAAAATGGCTAGATTTTACATTGTTTTTCAAAAAGAAAACACGATTGATATAGGACTCCAGAAACAATTATGGTGATTTGTGAGCTTCAGAAACTTCAGCTTATAGAAGAAAGAAAAAACATGATAGATGAATAGAAAGAAGAATACTTTTTATTTATAATCTATCCCAAGTAACGAGTGATGGGAGGAGGCCATGAATATCATGGCATCCATCCTCTACACCAGCCGCGCCGTGCCTCTCAAATATATCATAATCATAGTAAAATTAGTCATTGTGCCAAATCGAGCCAAATATTTGGCGTTCGACAAAATTAGATTTCTTATTTAATTGGGGCTTTATATGGTCACCATTTTATCTTTAATGTATAAATAAGTTTAAATTTTATAATTATTTTTAATCATATGAATAAATTAATTTAGCATTTTTACATATTCAGTAATATTGGGATAATTCAAAATTGGTTAATTAGAAAAATTGGATAGTTCGAACCCAACATGACTCCCCATGAAACTACTATTTAAATCAATTTAAAAAAAACCATTTAATTTGAAATTCAGAAAGAAATAATTGGATTTTTCAAAGCCAATTGTTAATTCTTTCAAGTTTATACTCATTTCAAACCTAACTTAACGATCTTTATTAAGTCGCCCAATTTGCCAATAATGTCAAATAATGCTAGAGATATTAACACATGTAAAAGAGAAGGAAGATTCACAGAATCCAAACCAAACTTAAAATACCACAGTTTTAATTTATTCAGTGCATCAAGATAAGCAAACTACAACAAACTTATATTGTTATTTTTTTTTCAGCATAATGTCCTTTAAGTTCAAAAGTTGATAAAAGTCTGTAATCAACTTATTTAAACTTTTTCATGTGTTATTATTTCAGTTAAAGATTTTCTTGTTTTTTCATGTATGTCTGTCTATATTTTGTATGTGTGTCTTATATTCATTATAAAAAATGTGTTTATATGTATCATATATTTAGGTTATTGATTTATTGTGTACCAGCTACCTCAATACTTATAAAAACGGTTAATCCAAATTTTGAATACTTCACATTAATTTTGAAATCTCTTGGACTTCTAATTGAAAATATTCTACTGTACGAAAAAAATCTACATCTCGATGGCACCCCTTTCTAGTTTGTTGCCCTCGCTGCCCACTCTACCTCCTACACTATGGCTCTGTAGAATAATATAATATTCCTTTGAAGGGTTTTTTATTTTTATTTTTCAAATTATTATAAATTATTATTTAACTTAATATTCTACTACTTTTAATTCTGGCAAATTTTTTATTTTTGCTCAGATTTATTTTAAAAAACAAAAGTTTCATTGGGAGATGTAGATTTTTGTTTGCTGATACAACTCATTAAAGTGCATCTGGTGTGTGTGTGTGTGTCTGTATGTATATATATATATATATAAATGTTTTTTCATGGCACAAGAGTTATTTAAAACTTAATATAAGTGTTTGAAATGAGAATAGTATCATAGAGTAACTACACTCTTGAAGAGTGGATGTAACACTCAATGTAAAAAACCTTCTTCCCTGACCCTCCTGTCAAGTATTAAAGTGCAATGAGAGTCAACGCCTTTGACACCACTCTGCAACTGTTGCAAGTATTGTCTTATTAATCTTCACTTGATGTATAAGGTAAATTAATTTTACTTAGTAAATTTCTGGAAAGCTTAAATAATATGAAAATTATACTAACCTTATTATTTTAAAATTTCAACTTTTTACCATTATGTGTTATTTAAAATCATAATCAATGTGGTAGGAACTAGGAAGATTGTTAATAGAGGAAATGCAAAGTCATTACTAAAGAAATGGATCGAAAAACTAAGATAACACAAATGTGAAAAACGTCCCCAGTGCACTTGGCCAATATTTGAATGATGACCTCTACATAACCAGCAATTCAGTTATTTGTTAATCGTACATTAATGCGAGAACAATAGATATAGTTCATATTAAATTACATAGTGTCCTTAACCTAACTAGTAGCTAGTGAAATGTAATTTGGATTTTAAACTTTTCAGACAAAGTATATTGGATTTCACCGATCATCATTGGGATCTACATTTTGGTGATTCCGTTTTGGGTGTGGGTTGCCAAGAAGAACAAGTATACAAACTCCGTCCTGTACAATGGTTGGACTCCAGTTGTGTTGGCAATGCTGATCAGCACGTGAGTGCCTACCTTGGTATTCCATAATTAGAGCAATATGATTTCACATAAGTCTAAATAAAATATTAGCAGTTATAATATGTTGGCATTTATGGTTCTGTTGTAGCCAGTAGTGGTAGGGTTAGCTACAAATTTGTAAGTCCGCCTATTCCAAGTGTTACCGAGGCTGATGTTCGATTATTGAACTTGGGTTTTAAGGGAAGTTAAAAGTAGTTGAAAATTATAACTTTTTTTTTATTATGTAACCATCAATCCAAAGAAAATGTACCTGGACTCTTTATTATCAATCTAAAAATGGCAGGAGTTTCCACAAACAAGATTGTATACAACCCCTATTGAAAACTCTGTTCTGTGCATGTGCGACATTTAAAATAATCCACAAAGACATACAAAAACAAGGCAGTCTTTTGTCATTATGATGTATGATTGCATTGTGAAGGTACAGGTGTGACTGAGCCACCGAGCACAATAAAGTCATACTGTATTCATTCAAAGACCCAGAAGAAAAATATCTATACTATACTAGTATCGAAAGAAAAATATTGATAACAGTAAGTATCTGTATCAAAACGCACATAAACCTTTCTGCTTCACCTGCTTTGGGCACCCTTGAGTTGACTGAGTTCATTAATCTCTACAAAAGCTTATTTTGTTTAGTTTGTGATGACCACCGTCATTGATAAAGAAGTAGTAGACTGGTCACCACTTGGTCTGTATCAAGCTGTATTGATAAACAAAGATGAAAGAACAGCTAGGAATTATGATGAGCTAAAGGAGATGCTAGAGTTACTTCTTTCTTGTCATGCAGAAAACGAATGAGAATTGATAAATAATGTTATTTGGTCTTCCTCTACAGTCCACTCTAGTAAACATTTAATACCAATATGAGCGAAGATGACAAAAAAAGTTGTTTCTTTCGATACCGGAGTGTGAATACTAATATCAGTAAAAGTATCGAGTAAAAAATACTAGTATTGAAAGGAAAATATTGATATTAGTAAATTATCAATTTTTTTTTTCACATCCCTACTAATAGCTATTAACTTGCATTCATTTTAACTTCATCTAATTTTAGAAGAATAATTTCAACCCTTAATAGACAAATTATTTTTGTTTTTCTTCAAATGAATCCTTATTTGTTTTTACTTTTAAATTAATAAAGGCAAACAATACATTTTTTGTAAGTATTTACATTAATCTCTAGCAAAATTGCGGAAATTAGATAAATCACATTTTAGGCAACACTTTCAAAATGGCCACACTTCAATATTATATATAAATTATTATGCAAAATATTAAAGGCTGAGCTTCCCTTTAAATCTCACCTCAGTGTTGCAGTTTGAATTGAAAACTTGGATTGGTGAATTATTCAGTAATAAACATGCTCATGACTAGGAAAATAGACATATACCTACACATCATTTCAGAAAGATCTCAAATCTTTTCATTTTAATTAAATTGATATTTACTTATAATACAATTTTGAATTTTAATTTATGTGTACAGTTTGATTGACGAGTGAGAAATATACCGAAATCTAGATGACACATAGGCTGTTAAAACTGCAATAATTTAAATACGAATATTAAGTTATGATATTTGTTATAATGAAAGAGTCGATTAGTGTATTTCAGACATATATTTCAGCAAATAATTGACTTGCACTTCTTATATATTAATATATTTCTGTAATCTAAAAGTAGGTGACCTGGCGGTCTAGGGGTAAGGTGTCGGACTTCTGTGCTGGGGTCCGGGGTTCAATCCTTGGTCCCGGCACAGATTTATCTGATTACCAAACCCTTCCTTCACCTCTGACAAGACATCTTGTGAATGTGGGGAATGCCAGACCTCCACCGTGGTTCGGATCCCACGTTAAATTGTAGGTCCTCCATTTCATCTCACACCCTACCATTACACATTAGCGTAAGTGCGTATAACCCGAATGGGTAGTAAGACGCGGTGCTAATAATAATAATAATAATGTAATCGAAAATAATTGCTCTCAAACAATTTACAGAAAGGTTATTATTAGTTGTTTTGCCTTATGACAGGTACATTCCTTTTGTCAGTTAACTTAGACAGTCAATGTGTCCTATCCTCCGCTTCTTCCTTCAGCTCCCAGATTGTTGTTCTTTCCTTCAAGTCATCCAATATTGGAATCTTTCTTCTTCCTAAGCTCCTCTGTCCCTTACCCTTTCATTCTATGATGTCATGCAAAAGACAGTTCCTCTTAAAGATATGTCCAATCCAGTTTGCTTTGTATTAAATAACCTCCACAATGGTTCTCTTCTCACCAACTCTTCTTGGGATTTCTTTATTAGTCCGCTTATGCCTCCACCTGATCTTCTCAATTCTTATCTCACATTTTAAAGCTTTTCACGTATTTCTTTTCCATCTTCCTAAGAATCCAAGTTTCCAACCAGTGTGATGCTCCAAATGTAGCATTTCATCAGTATCTTCATCAGTTCCAAACTAAACTTGCTGGTCAGCAGTAATCTCTTGTTGTTGAAAGCTTTGTTGGCCATGGTGATCCTTGACCTAATTTTCTTGGTGCAGTAAGCATCCTTTGTCAGACAATTTACCCAAAAAAATGAAAACATTATTTTATGGTTGACTAGTGCTTTCTGGGTACTAAACCCCTCTTGTTGGTGTCTCTCTAACCCTCAACAATAATACCTAAAAATAATTTTGTAAAGTGTTTTTTTTAAATACAGGTGAAACTTATATATAAATGATAAGGTCAATTATAATAATTGGTTCTACAGATGACTTAAACATGTCTGTAATGGAATCACTTCCTCCACCTTGATTTTTCCTTTTTTTACATCCATTACTGTTTCCAGCCTTTGGCTTGGGTCAGTTTTTTATTCAAGTCATATATTTGTTCACAGCCATTTTGCAAGGCTTCATATGCCTTATAATCTAGCTTAAGGCTAGGACATTTATTTTTATTTATTTATTTACATTATTATTTACATTGTTAGACTAGGACAGGAACCATATCAAGTCCCCAGCTGTTAATTTATCAACACAAAAGTTTAAACCCATATTTCATCAATGATAAATTCTTTGGCCATGCCGGGAATCGAACCCGGGACACTTTGCTCACTAGGCAGACACACTACCTACCGATTTATCTAAGGTGTCAGATCACATTGATAATAATAATTATCTTATTATATTAATAGAGCCTACTCACTTTTACTTACCTTAATTACACTCCGACAAAACTAGGATTATTTTTATTAGGAACTTTATCTGACAAGGTTGATTGTCATTTTATATGAGTGGCATGAATTTCCCAGATAGAAAAGGCATCCCTGAATTTGTCATCAGAGTAATCTCTGTTCTTGCATCGTGAAAATGTTATCACACATAGTAAGGAATCACCCTTTGTCTTATGGGTCTTCTCATTAGAATATTTTTGGGGTTAAGGGAATGGAGGAGAATGCAGTTTGGCGCAATTCTAATCAAAAAACCCTTAATACATCTGTGTAATTTTATATACACATATATCAGTCACTTTTCCACTCTATAAAGTTTACAGCAAAGGTTAAAGATTATTGCACTTAAATGTATTTTAATCTTTTTATTGGGAAATGATCTATATAATAAGCCCTCACTCACATTTTAGTTAAAAGTATACTCATCAAAGTACATCAACTGTACTTAGATATTTAGCTTTTGCTGTGTAATTTAAATAAAAACGTTTATCTCCCCCCTTCAAGCTCTGATGAGATCATTAACATGACCCCTCTCCCAGTTCTCTATCTATTTGTTGCACCAAACCACTCAAGTAACGATTGAGCTGATATTTACCAATATATAGGTATACACAAATCATGGCTTCCATGGTGATGTAAATAAAGAATGATTGTACAGATGAACCACTGCCCACACAAAAGGAAAAGATTTAAAATTTAAAAAACACCGCTTTGTACTGTTGGAGGCATTGGGCCAGTTTCATAGTCAAATTTAGTACGCCTCAAGTGAAGCGCTACACTAAGTACATGACGACACCTACCTAAACTCGAATGGAATGGGCCAATTTCCTATGCGAGAACTGCCCATTCCATTCTGGTTTAGGTAGGTGTCGTCATGTACTTAGTGTAGCGCCGCACTTGAGGCGTACTAAATTTGACTATGAAACTGGCCCATTGACTAAGATGCACGATCCAACCACTGTACCAATCACAAAAGGCGCTGCAGTAACGCGAGTATCAAGAGTTAGCCAATCACGCGCTTTCACTTTTACAGTTGTCTTTTTCCTTCAAAACCGACCGCATCGTTTTGTGCTCACGCTAACCTTTTTGTGTTAATTAGCCCACTAAGTGTATTTGTAGATTGTGTGTTCGTCTTGGACGTTAATTTTGTGTACTAGACTTTAACCTTTGCTAACATGTACTATATGTTCTTTTAATTAATTTTATTATATAAATAAATTGGAATTTATAGTGAAGCATTTACTTTGAATTAAGTTTACTCAGTTTCATCTTAGTGGTGCTTGGATCTTTGTTGCTTGACGCCATTCAGTTGATTTCTATTGTCTTGATAGCCGCCATTGCTAAGGAACCCCTTTTGAACATATATGTAGAGATTAAAGTATATTTAAATTCTAAAATAATAGGCTCAATCATTATGGCATACGTTAACCTTCGGGGACTGGCACTAAAAATATAACTCTAGGATTGGCATGTGGCATTTTTGCATCATCAAATAATGTTCTAAACAATCAAAAACACATACTTAATACATAATATTATTATTGACGCAATATTATTAAATAAATATTAGAATAATATTGTATTTTTGTAAATTTTATATAAAAAAAAGAAAATTACAATGTTAAACTGTTACAAAAATATGTAGAAAAAATTAGCATATGGTAATTGATAAATAAAAAACTAAATTACCTAAAACTTTGTAACCTAATCTATAAAAGACCTAACAATCATAAAATATAAGTTTCAATCAAGACTTATTTTGAGCAGAAAAAAAATATCACAAACAAGATTATTTCAAAAATATACTTACATTTTGGTTGAAAAGAGACTTCTTCCTTGAGTTCCTTTCTTCAATTTGTATTTTTATTTATAATAGTGACTGCACGTGAATAACAATTACAGCAAACCATAGTAACGTGCTAGAAATTTCAGACACATGATAGAACTGGCATAAACTATGCATTGTAAACAACGGCAATGTAAACGGCAGCAATGGGCCAGACGTATGACATTGCGACTAGCACTGTTTAGTTTTAACAACATTTCTGAATGGTGTCAGTTAAAAACTCCTGTATCTCAGAAAATATACTTTTTTTGTAAGCTTGATGGCAAGCACAGGTAACTAATTGAGGAATATTGGGAGAGGATTAGACCTAGTTACCTTAAATTTTCAGAAAAATTACATCTGTTATGAAAATGCAACAACACCAGTCACAAAAGGTTAATAATCATTGTGAGATGGAAAAGTGTTTCACATGTCAGATATATATATATATATAAAACTGTGTGAACTATTGATTTTAATATGTAGCTACTAGCAATAGACTTGATGGTTGAATTTATAGGTAATCTTAGGTGGTGGGTGGTTGCCGCAGGTTTGGTGGTTTCATTCTTGACATTTTGATGTCAAACTATACGGGCCTGGCAGCCTTCCAGCCAGTTATAAATGGTGTAGGTGGAAACCTAGTTTCTGTCCAAGCCAGTAGATTATCCACAGCACTCCACCAGAGCAGCGAGCTTGGAACCCTACCTCCAGATTCTCGTATTTGTATTTCTCCAGTAGATGTGTATTGTTCTAATCGTAAGTATAACAAATGTCTTACACAGAGTCTTTTATTTTTCATTATTAAGTTAAACACCATTGTAATTAGCGAGTTACTCTATAGCTGTAATTTATTTTGTGCTGCTGGTCAATCTGTAATGACCTTTCACAGTAGCCTGTGTCATTGTCATTTTTGAGAGCCTTCTACCAGTATGCTGAGACATATTGCAGTTGTCCAGAAATCTCTTGTTACTTGAGAAGTGATTTGTTATTTAAAAATATGGTTTATGCTGAAATGGAGGTAAAATATATCATAATCTCAATATAAAATTAAAAACTTTAATATGTATTATGTAAAGTTAAATAATTAAAATGAGAAATTAGCTAATTTTTTAAAAGTTTCATGTGAAATGTTGGAGTTTTGAGACAAAGTAAAATGGTAAGAAATATAGATTTAGCCATCATTAAATGTATAAAGTCATATTTAATTACTGTCACAACATAAAATTTTTACTAAACTGAAGATTGTTTAGTGGTTTATAAGTTTCAGAGCTGCCATTCTTTTAAGAAATACATAAGTATTAGGATGTTTCCCTCCAAGTAGGTGGCACTCTTAAATGCTACAGTTTTCATTTGAGTGAGTGGCGTGGTGGTGTGCAGTCTACCAAGTAAGTGAAAGTGCTGTGTCAGTGGATGTAGCACCTAGCACTTTTACATATATTCATAAAACCATCAAATAGTTTGTTGGGGCTGGGCCGACAAGAGTGCAAACATTTTGGCAAATATTTAAACTGACCTTCAAATTAAAATCTCTATATCAGCCTTGTGTCATAATTACTTACTCTATGGCATTAGGAACTCTAAAGTTAATTTCCGCACCTACTAAAGAATGCCACTTATCCCTATCTTGAGCTCTTTATATCCATTCACACTCATTACATCCTATCTCTTTAAGGTCCATTATAATTTTATTCTCCAAAGGTAAAAGTATCCAAAAGTTTATGTAGTTTTAATTATGAATCCCGTTTAGGTTTAAATGATGTGAATAAACGTGAAAAATAGGCAGACTGACTAAAACATTATGTCAAAACAGGGATTAACTGTAATATAAAAATCTTGGCATAAAAGTGATCGTAATAGAAGTATTATGGTGCAATATATATTAGGCCTATTACTAAACAAAATTTGTAAAAAGAACATAAAAGTTAAAAAAATAATCCTAAATGAAATAATGGCCTTATATAGATACATATTGGTCCCTGTAATAACAGATGGCTATATTTCAATATTCTAATACACAAGCATTTTTTTTTCTTTTTCTAATTGTTTATGAAATCTTGTACGCCTTAAATTATGGAACTAATATCTTTCTGCTGAATGTTGCTATACACCACACTGGTAAGTAGGTGTTTCAATTAGTTTTGAAATTGTGGAATACACCCTCCACCATTTTGCAGACACCAACTTTGAAATTTAAGCTTTTAGAACTTATTTGAATATCTATAGTAGTACTTCTACATATTTGCCCAATTTTATTGTTCTACCTCACCTAAAGGGATTTGTATATTTATAGCCCCCGCACACCAATTTCCCGGAAAATATTTTTAGATTTCCTGTATATAAACATTTCTGGCGTGGGGTGAAAATTAACAGAAAATTTTAAAAAATATAAAAAGATATAGCTCATCAATTTGTTTTCAAAATAGGATTAAAGAAGGCAAATAAAACGGGTAAAAGGTGTAAAACAGTTTAAAAGGCAGATAGGGCAATAAACAAAAAAAAAATAAAGGGGAAAAGAGGTTGTTATATTAGGGTAGAAATATTAAAATTGTAAAAAACACAAAAGTGATGGAAAGAGTAAAAAGCGTAAAAAGTAGATCTAATCAAAAATATAAGAATTTTATACCCCTTTTATCCCATTTACCCTTTTCCTTCCACTTACGTTTTTTTTAACTATTTGTGATTTTTTCCCTTTTAGTCCTTTCTAAATTTTTTTACACATTTGGAACCTTTTGGCATTCTTACACTTTTTGTTCTTTTTACTTATTTATAACATTTTCGCCCTTTTCAGACATTTTTCCTTTGGTCTCTTTTTGACCTTTTCACCTTTTGATACTTTTGCCCTATTATTGATTTACCCCTTTTGTTCTATCTACCCTTTTTTTAGCTAATTTTGCCTTTTTTGTTCTTTATATATGTTTTGACCATTTGCCCTTATCCTCTTAATGCATTTTTTACATCTTTAGCTTTTATATCCTATTTGATATTATTTACTTTTTACCTTTTTTGCCCTTTTGGCACTTTTACCGTTTACATTGGTTTTACCACTTTTGCCCTTTTAAGTTTTTTTGTATTTTTTGAATTTTCTTTTTTCCCTTATGGCCCTTTTAATTCACTCATCTCCTTTTATACTTTAACTATTTTTACTTACCCTTTTTGATTTGATAACTCTTTGCCATTTTGCACTTATTCAATCTTTTTACATAAAGATTTCAGTTTTTCAGTCATTAAATCAACATTAAAATTGTTAAATATATCGAAGTATCAACTTAATTTCATGTTAGCACTTATTATTGTGTGTCGTATAATATTTAACATATAAAATTGAGTTTTTAAATTCATAGACGCATTATTAACTACATTTCATCTTTAAAGGTATTAAGTTGAGATTGCAAGGATTTTTTTAAAATGAAGAGTTCTGTTAAATGCAAACAAACATGAGTAGTAACTATGTAATCTTTGTGAAAGAAACAGGGTTTCAACTTTGTAAATACTTTACTGTCTTACATTTGTATGTGATTTCAGAACCTTATGCTGTGACAACAAGAGTATTAATGATAATGGTTATCCCTGGCCATCTCACATTTGTATACGCCATAAGTTTAATCCAAAAAGGTGATGCGTCCCTCACGCCGTTGTTTGTTTGCTTTTACCTCCTTGCAGCCTTTGTTCAGGTAAAATTAATTCATTATTTTCAACTGTTTGTCGCAGTTTTATACATAAATTAACGCTTTCCTTGGTCTCGATAATAGAAACTCTCCTGTGTGGATATAATCATTTGCTTCGGAAAGTGCACATTAAATACCACAAACAAATACATGTTTTTTACAATTAGTCCTCATTTTGTCAACATACAAGGTTAACTAACGTGGCGGCTTAGATTGTTTTCACCCTTTCATTTAGGGATACTCATTAAATTCCATTTGGTAGTATGGATTTCTTTAAATTTTATTTAACTGTCAATTTTTTTTAATAATGTTTGCAATCTTTGTTTATTTAATTCAAATTGTATACATATTGTTATGAATTGATATGCACATGTGAATATGAATGTGAATGTACACCTTTAAAGTGACACTCTAAATGTTCTGCTTTAATTTACTCTACTTTGCTTTGACATTACAAAAACATCATCGGTTAGGTGGAATGATACAAGGAATAAAACTAGTTCCAAACTCTGTTTCTATTAAAGAGAAATAAAAGCCTCCTGGATAAATTCACGATTACTTTGATAGGAAGGTTTGACAGGAAGGTTCTAACCAAATATTTTAAATTCCAAGCAACTTTGAAAAAACCCTATTTTTTTTAAGTTTGTTTTAAAACCTTTTTCTAATAGAGCTCATACAAATAGCCAAGAATTGATTCTGCCTTCATAAATAGATTAACGAGTGGCCAACAATAAGTTTAGAACAGAGTATTTAGTCTTAATACATAGTAGGCTACATTTGGGCTAATTAAGGGAAACATTCAGCATCCGTGTTGACATCAGAAGTGTCCAAATTAATGTAGTATACATTAAAATAATCTCAACAAGATTAATCTAAGTGATAAAATTATTATTATTATTATTAGCACCGCGTCTTACTACCCGTTCGGGTTATACGCACTTACGCTAATGTGTAATGGTAGGGTGATTGTGAGATGAAATGAAGGACCTACAGTTTAACGTGGAATCCGAACCACGGTGGAGCCCCGGCACTCCCCACATTCACAAGATGTCTTGTCAGAGGTGAAGGAAGGGTTTGGTAATCAGATAAATCTTTGCCGGGACCGAGGATTGAACCCCGGCCGCCAGCATAGAAGTGTGACACCTTACCCCTAGACCGCCAGGTCACCATTGATAAAATTAAATCAAATTTTAACATTTACTTACAACTGTTTTCATTAGTTGTAAGTTGGTAAACAGTAAAGCAGCATGTCCTCTCCACATGTTATGTTCCTATGTTATATTGTTTATATTATATATATTAATTTTGTTTAAGAAGCCGTTTATTTGTTGCCAGGTCGCCATTCTACTGTACGTTGCATACGTACTGACTTACTTCTTCTGGCTTCAGAAGGTGGATCCTGACAACTCGACGATCCCATACTTGACTGCTCTTGGAGATCTACTTGGGATCGTCCTTTTAGGAATTACCTTCATATTTCTCTACTCAATAGGTGACCCAACTACTACTAAGTTCTCCACATGAAGTTGTTCATCAACAAGAAGTTGATGAATGGAATGGAATTAAGTTCTACTAGATAATTATAATAAAGCCATAAAACAATATTTTTTGACATAGAGTATTTAAAGAGGAAACAAATGAACAATTAAAGCACTTCAAAGTTTTCAACCAATATTATTTCAGTATATTATTTTAAGGCTTGTGTTTTAAAGTAATCTAATATATTCAAAACAGGTGACTTGATTTGATCAAGAATTACATGTACAATATTGACAAAGGTTAGTTTATAGATTTTAACTTTGAAATTACATCTTTGCTCTTGAATGTGTTTTGTATTCACATTTATAATAAATAAAATATAGTGACTATATTTTAAATCCCACATGGCTAACCATGTTACTGTTATTGTGTTGGCTGCATTTGATCATATATAAACAAAGCAAGCACACTAATCAGATATGTGGATTCAAATATGTAGCAGCATACCCTAGTGACCCTGAATGTGCAAAGAAACGTATACAAAACAAGGAATTTATACATTAAAGAACACATAGGGTCAACATTACTGACATGAATTCTCTTCTATGAGTATTATTAAAAAAAACTCCCACAGTGTGAAAATTTATGTTACTATTTCAATATGACATTTAAATTTTCTGTGTAGGAAACAAAAGGAAAAGCCACTTAATGAAAACGCTAAACAAATGTAAAATATAAATATTTTCGAAAGTTTTCAAGAAAAAATTATTCAAACAGTTTCTTATAAGTTACTATGCTAGGTTTGAATAATGTAACCAATATAGAGATTGAAGGCCTAAGTACGCATATCAAACAACCTTAGGGTTACAGACTCAAAATCAACACCTCTACTCTGCCAACTGAGCCATTTGAGCTCAGATCAATATTTGTCATTTTTTCTTAGTTTATCTCACAAATATACAGCAATAGTGTAGTACTAATTGTCATCCCACCGAGTGGTTATGAATTGGAGGTACTTACTCCGATTTCGACTTGAGGTTTGTTAGAAGAGTTTTGTCGATTTCCGCATGACTCCCAGGGTCTTCTTGGCTGGGACTATGTAGGCTTGGTGCAGCTTCTGTACCCTCGGTTACTTTTGGCTGTTCTATGGGACAGATGCGCGGGAGAACTGGTAGGTTTGGGGTAGTGTAGCTATGGGCCATAGGTTATAGGTGGGCCTGGGTTAGGTTCAGGAGTGGTGGAGTATCCTGGGTGTTGTGAAACCGCTTCCTTCTTTTTGCGTTCGGCTTCCCTTTTTGCGTTCGGCTTCCCATTTTGCTGACCGCTGGATATAGCCCATTAATACAGTGTGAGAAGAATATCGGATGGGTGGGTGGACGTGGTCCAGCGATTGATCACAGTTGATGGATGGGAAGAGGTGGTCTGGCGAGTGATCACGGTGGATGGGCGAGAAGAGGTGGGCAGGCGAATGATCGCGGTGGAGGGGCGGGAAGGTGGTCTGGCAAGTGATCATGGTAAACAGATCTTAAGAGATGGTCCGGCGAGTAATTGTGGTGGACAGAAGTCTAGTAGGGTTTCATAGAGGTTTACTGAGGGTGGTGGTGCATTAATGGTGGCTTCATTGATCCTCCTGCAGTCAATACAGAAGCGTGGAGTTTTGTCCTTTTTCTCGACAATGATAATTGGTTTGTTATACTCAGAAAGGCTTGGCTCCACAATGCCTTGCTCTTTCATCTCTTGGACTTGCTTCTTAATGATGACACAATATGGGTCAGAATGATATTATGGATTAACGAGGATCCGTTCAATTGTTTTTTAAGGTAATGTTGTATATTGTACTTGGAGCATCTGCTCAGCGTAAGGCAGGGTGACAACAATTTAGATATCCACTAGAGCTTTGTGTGGAGTCTTGTCATTGGACCGTGATTTCCAGCATAGCATACATCGTTTGTTTACCCCAAATTCAGATTTTGAGACTTATAGTTCAGTATGTATTTATACTCGGTTAGCCATGATTGTCAGAGTATTAATGGTTCCCTGAAGTCACTGGTGACCAGAGAGGTAATCAAAACGGTTAAATATTGAATGGTGAGAGTGAGGCATACTACACAGTCAATGGGAAGGGTACTGGCGTGGGAAATCAGGATATATATATATATATATATGTATGATCTTGTGTTGGGAGATACTTGGCATGCAGGTTTACCGAGACAGCAGTGTCGATAAGGGCTAATAGAGATACAGACGTGGTTTCTACCAGGATGATTTCTGGGACCCCTGGTTCTGATATTGGGGGTGGGGCGTTGCTCTCCTCCTGTCAATCGTTTCCATGGTGGCTTCTTTCTTGTCCACGGCGTTGTAAGCTTGGACAATCTCGATGGAAGTGCTATTCTGGACAATGGTGGCATCTTGGTGTGGAGAATCACTGTTCAGGAGGGTTCCTATTTATTCTTGGATGAGGTTGGGGTACCTGTTGTGGTGGTCCTTATTAATTGGTATGGGTCTATTTACAAGTTCTTCAATGTTAGTTACCTGCCTCGGTGGTGTAGTTAGCTAACCTGCTAGTTTCGTGTTGAGCTAGACCACCGAGGGCGGGGAGATCGAGGTTTGAATCTCGGTCGGGTGAACTGGAGGTGGCTTATTCTAAATGGTTTTCCACTCTCCCCCGCAAATGTGGCTTCACCTCATCTATATTTAACCTTCCCATTTCCTTACCCATTAGTGTAATCAGTACTTAAACATATAACCCGAACGGGTAGTAAGATGTGGTGCTAAATAAAATAAAAAAATTAGTTTAAAGATTAGTAAATTTGGTATGGTTTAGCTTATTAATATTTGTAGCAATATTTCTATTTATAATTGTTTTTCTATGAGTTAATTATCTTCATAATATGTTCAAGACTTATTTGTCTATGCCAGACACTAGGACTTGCCCGCCTAACGGGAATAACTTAAAGGTAGATGAGGTAACCCTTTATTATTATTATTAAAAAAGAGTGTAAAGTTAGGCGCAGAGTTCTCCTATATTTGGATGTGGAAGAATTTAATTATTTTTATTTTATTTATTATTTTTGAAGGCTAAGGCCTAATTACTTTGAATAAGTTTAACCTTTTTCTTACACCTATTGTGTATTGTTCACATTGTTTACATTTATCTTATTGATTTAGTTCTGAAAATAAACGGGCCTTTTGGTCTTTACCAAACGTATGTATGTAATCACTTTAACTGCTTTTCTTAAAACACAATTTTTCTGAATTTACCAAGGATCAAATATATATCACATTTTATTAGGTTGTAGAGACTTGCAACTTGGGCCTGATTAAATTGAGTTTGTCGAATTAAACTGCCCCGGTGATTACAATTGCTTTTCATGTTTAAATGTTTTGTACATTGGAGGAAAGAGGTTTTGAGGTAGTGGGTGGAAGTTAGTATTCGAGAAACGATTTCTATGAAAGATAATCAGGCTTGTACTGTACAATGAGTGTACATGCCGTAGTTTGAATCAAACTATTACACCTTTCGAGTGACAGGGACAACATCTAACCATAATTTAGAGACCTGATGATGGCGTTTGTACGTCAAAACATGTAGTCAAGTCAACCTGCCTTCTGGCATTCAAGGCTTAAGGAGTGGAACTAAAAATCAGCTAAGGAACACTTATATATTCAACAATTTTTCATTATAAATTTTCCTATTCTACATAATTTCGATTCTGTTTCAAGTTTTCTCATATAATTATCGTCTCTAACCTCTATTAAACAATTTTCTGCCTAATTTCCCTGTTCACGTGCATTGGTTAAAATTTTAACTTTTCTTTGGACAAGTCTGAATTTATCACAATATTACCTTTAAACTTAATTTTAACTTATTAGTATACCTATTACTCGAGCTTACCAAGATTGTAGGTTCGAGTAGCTGGGGAGTGTATACAAGTAAGCTTGCGACTCTGGTACAAGGTGGGTTTGGTGCATCTTCTTTACCCGCGAATCCTCTTGGCTGGTGTATGGAACTGACGCTAGGGAGAGCTGGTAGGCTCGGGGTGGAGTAGATATGGGCCATATGTTATAGGTAGGCCTGGTCGGGTTTATGGGGAAAGGAGGTTTGGGTGGTGGAAGAAGTTGAGGTAGTTTCGGTTATTCGGGGTTGTGTTAAGCTAGAGAGGAATTGGGGGGTTAACTTTGTCTTGGAGGGGTTTAGCTGTAGGGGTAACCCTGGTGGGAGAAGGGAGGTCAGTGGATTGGATAGGTCGTTCCAGAGCTAGGTTCGGTGCGAAAGTACTGAAGTATTCTGGGTGTTGTGGAACCGCTTTCTTCTTTCCGCGTTGAGCTTCCCCTTTTCCTTACCGCTGGGTAAGCCCATTAATACGGTTTGAGAAGGAGATTGTAAAGGTGGTTGGTTAGAGTGTCCTGGGGATTGAACGCGGTGGATGGATAGGAAATGGTGGTCTGGTGAGTGATTGTGGTGGAAGGGAGGTGAGAAGTGGTCCAGCGAGATCGATGTGGATGGATGGGAAGAGGTTGTTTGGCGAGTGATCGCGGTGGATGAATGGGAAGAGGTTGTCCAGTGAGGGATCCCGGTGGATGAATGGGAAGAGGTTGTCCAGTGAGGGATCCCGGTGGGTGAATGGGAAGAGGTTGTCCAGCGAGTGATTGCGGTGGATGGATGGGAAGAGGTTGTCCAGTGAGTGATTGCGGTGGATGAATGGGAAGAGGTTGTCCAGTGAGTGATTGCGGTGGATGAATGGGAAGAGGCGGTCTGGCGAATGAACACTGTGGACGGATGGGAAGAGGTGGTCTGGCGAGTGATCGTGGTGGACGGATGGGAAGAGGAGGTCCGGCAAGTGATCGTGGTGGATGGATGGGAAGAGGTGGCCCAGCAAGTGATCGTGGTGGATGGATGGGTAGAGGAGGTCTGGCAAGTGATCGTGGTGGATGGATGGGAAGAGGTGGCCCAGCAAGTGATCGTGGTGGATGGATGGGAAGAGGAGGTCCGGCAAGTGATCGTGGTGGATGGATGGGAAGAGGTGGCCCAGCAAGTGATCGTGGTGGATGGATGGGAAGAGGTGGCCCAGCAAGTGATCGTGGTGGATGGATGGGAAGAGGAGGTCCAGCAAGTGATCGTGGTGGATGGATGGGTAGAGGTGGCCCAGCAAGTGATCGTGGTGGATGGATGGGTAGAGGAGGTCTGGCAAGTGATCGTGGTGGATGGATGGGAAGAGGAGGTCCGGCAAGTGATCGTGGTGGATGGATGGGAAGAGGAGGTCCGGCAAGTGATCGTGGTGGATGGATGGGAAGAGGTGGCCCGGCAAGTGATCGTGGTGGTTGGATGGGAAGAGGTGGCCCAGCAAGTGATCGTGGTGGGCGGATGGGGAAAAGACACACGTATAAAAAAAACTGGGGTTATTCCTCAAGATCGAAGTTTTTATTCGGCGCGGAGCTGTGCAACGTATGATGAGCAGGATTTCCATTTGTTGCTTATATTCCCCCTGGTTGGGAAGTTCTGGAAGATTCGGCTCGCTGCCAAGTTGCCACAAAGAGGAGGGTTTGCTTTGCTAGCAGCCTTGGATCCAAAGGGGGTGAACTTATCAGGTAAAGAGGAGTAGACCATGAAGGTCAACATTGGGGGTGCAAGAGTGTTACATAATGAGATAGAGAATGACTAAAGGGGGAGTAACTTAATTTTAATATTTACATCAATATCGTATCTCTCTATAAATCCTCTATTATGAATAACTATAGTTAACCCTATTATTTTATGGCCTTTGACCAGTGACTGTATATTCTTACTTGCATTATGCTAATTTTAAGAAACTCGCAGGTAAATAAAACACTTAACACAACTATTATAGGTGGGGATCAAACATAATACACATATGTATACATACATATATAGTCTCTAATCATAGTTTATAAAATAATATGTAGCCAACAGATAGTAAAAGATTTATATTGGAAACAATGGTTGAAAAACACTTATGTTAACCAGTGTGGAAATAATTATTCTATTATTTTCTTAGTACAGTGAAACCTGACTAATTCGAACTTCCTTAATTCTAAATCGTCTTTAATTTGAATTTTTCACCCTGTTCCATTAAATTTGTATTAAAATAATGTTAAAAAATCGAATTCAGAATTTTTGTAAGTTGTAATGTACTGCAGTATTGTTTTACTAATTCTAGCTGCTGTACCGTGTTGTTCTATTTTTGGAAACAGGGGAGATGACGTTGGAATGCGGTCAGTGCCCTTCCTCACGCCCCTCACCCGCTCACCCATATGCCTTTGTTTACACGTACAGTTCTGTACTCTGTTAGTCAAGGTTGAACCTCTTGAGCGGCTAGGTGCGCTATTCTTAGTCGTAGCGATATTCTTGTGACGTGATAGTTTATTATGTTTTATTGTTCAGGTTTTGTTTAGTACATACTGTACAGTAGTGTTTGTTTGTGTGTGTATGTATCGTGATGTCACTATCCAAGGCACCGTCCAATAAATCATTAATTATGGCCGAAAAAGTAGTGGTGATAAAGAAAGTGGAAAAGGGACTTAAAAAGCAATCAGAAATTGCAAGGGCCTTCGGAATTCCCCCTAATACACTTTCAACATTTTTTAATAACAAACAAAAAATCTTGACCAATGAAAATGAGAGTGGGCAAGATAGGAAAAGATTAAGAGGACCAGGAAACCCCATATCTGGACAACTGTATTGAAGTGGTTCAAACAAGCGCGAGACAAAGTCCCAGTGAGCGGCCCTTTTCTTAGAGCAAGGGCTGAACATTTTGCATCTGAATTAGTAAAAACAGACTTCAAAGCAAGTGGAGGGTGGCTAGATGGATTCAAACAACGAAACAGAATTTCCTTCAAAGCTGTACATGGTGAAAGTGGTGCTGTTGGTGTGCATTCAACAATAATTGTAAGGAAGACTTGAAATAAACAATTCAGGACATAGAACAAAAAAACATTTTTCTAACGTCTATGAGACAGGACATATTTACAAGTTTAATCTTTTCAAAACTCTTGCATTTAAAGGTGAACGGTGCAGTAGGGGAAAGCTTAGTAAAGATCGAACAACACTGTTAGTGGGATTGCCAAACCCAACCTTCACCTCTGACAAGATGTGTATTAATCACAACTTGTGAATGTGGGGAATGCCAATCCTCCACCGTGGTTCGGAGTCCATGTTAAACTGTAGGTCCTCAATTTTATCTCACAATCACCCTATCATTACACATTAGCGTAAGTGTGTATAACCCGAACGGGTAGTAAGACGTGGTGCTAATAATAATAATAATAATAATAATGTTAGTTGGAGCAAATTTGGATGCTTCTGAAATGCTGCCGTTTTTAATGATAGGAAAATCGACTAACCCACTTTGCTTCAAAAATGTAAAATATAAGCCAGTTGAATACGAATCAAATAGAAAAGCATGTATGACAGGTGATCTATTTGAAAAATGTCTTTTAAAAATCTACAAACAGATTGGCAAACAAAATCGGACAATCCTTTTATTCAATGACAATTTTACTTCTCACACCAGAGTTTCCCTTTTGTAAAAGGTTATTATTTTTCAGCCAAATATGGCATCGTATATTCAACCAATGGACCAAGGATTAATTAAGAACCTAAAACATTTCTACAGACAATTGTTGGTTGAAAAATTTTTTGCTGACGATTTGTATACTCAGAAAATTTCGCTTGACATTCTTCAAGCCTCAAGAAAGTGTAAGCAAGCATGGGACCAAGTGAAAGTTGAGACCATTAAGAACTGTTTTAAAAAAGCTTGCTTTATCAAGAAAGAAAGTGATGGAGAAACTGTCACTGAAGCTGTGCCAGTTATTGACAACTGAGAGGAAGTTACTCTTGTTCATGCTATCTCCTATGTGGACTTTGTCAGCGTGGATGAAGATGTGGCAGTGTGTTGTGAAGTTACTGATGCTGACATCATCGCCTACGTTCTCAAAAATAATATCCAGGCTAAGGATAGAGCATCTAGTGATGAAGAGAACAATTCTTCAGTAGTTCAGGAAAGGCCTATCCCAAGTCCAGCAGAGGCCATGGACCATATACAAGTCCAAATGTGTCAAATAAAGTTTTTGAGCTTTGTTGCAAACTAAAATGTTTTCTTTTCAATTCCTTTTAAGAAACTTATTTAATTCAAATTTTTTTCTGGTCACTTCAAGTTCGAATTATCCAGGTTCCACTCTAATACTATATTAGTTTTCAGTCCCTAAGGATTACTGTATAATAGACCTTTTCCCAACAGATTGAAAGAACAAAAACTATTGGTAAAACCACTATGTATTTTGTTTCTCAGGTGTAGCAACAGTAAGTATTATAGTACATGAAATAATAAATTAAAAAGTATATTATATTTAGACTTTTATCTTCTTAAAACTTTTCATCAAAATAAATATATATTTTTATGGCTCACAGAAAAAGCCCTACAAAATATTAGTTTCAAAATAAAACAGTTTGATTTTGTAAACACATAAGCACGAACGCACGCCTGACGTCATCGGACAACCTTATTTTGTCTGGTTTGAAATATTAATTGATGAAGAGAAGGCAGCCTTTTTGAATCTCTTGTTTGTAAAGCAATTTAAGTGAAATAGATATGCCACTTTCACAAAAAAAGACACCTAAAACGTTATATCCATAAGTTTATATTTAAATCATTTAAAAATGCTTAAAAGAAACAAATTGTTTGTTGCAAAAGTTTTGATTGCTCAACAAATGGTCTTGAAGATCATAATGGCTTGGCGAATGTATAGATGAGAGTAGATCTGGTAACTTTTGTTAGCTTTTAGCTACCACCACTCATACGCTGGATAGCCCACAGGTCAGTATAGCTTGTCTTCAGTCTCTTACTAGAATGAGTATACTTCGTTTACCCTTAAAAATCCCACCTTGACGAATTACAGTATGGTGTGACTTAGAATATATGCTTGTAGTGTAAATCACAAGGCATAGTAGCCCCGTGGCTTCTTTGGTGCTGACTGACAGCTCACAGCTGACTTCTAAGAGTCAACATTTAGGTATATACCTAAATTTTGACCGTCAGAAGTGACAGATGTTAAACACATGTTTTTGCAGATCATATGGTTCGGCGTAGGGATACATAATTTGGTCAGGTAACTTTACAAAGCTGTCAGCTGTGAGCTGTCATTCAGCACCAAAGAAGCCATGGGAATACTGTAGCACTGCTAACGTTTAGAAAGAATGAATCTCCATACAAAAGTTAAATTATGTTATCATATGATCAGAAAGTTCAGCTAGCCAAATAAATATTGAGAGAACCATAACAATTTCAAGGCAATTTAGGCAAGGGATTTAATATTACACTTTGTAAATTTAAATTTATGGAAACATTTTGAAGGGCTTAATGTTAACTGCCATTTCGAGATAACCACTGTAACTAAGTCTAATTACTCCCACTATAAACATTTTCTCTCAAAAATCTAAATACTCCCATTGGTGGGTATGCGGAATTAATGTCAGGTTATATAGTCTTATTTATGGTTATGACGAGATAAACGTTTGAATCCCAGCTGGATGTACCTAGTGGTTTTTTTTTTAGTGATTTCCCAATCTTCTTGTGAGAAAATGTGGGTGTGTGTTTACAATTTTTATGTAGCCCTAAATGAAAAAAAGGAATTTAATTTTGAATAAAATTGCACTTTTATTTGCTCCAAGCCATACTACCCACCCGGAGTGAAGTCTAATTTATATAAATAACAGTCAATTTGTGGGCAGAGAAAGTGGGAAACAATTTAGAAAATACCAGACTCGATAAACATGGCCGGGATTTGAACTCTAAACTCTTGGTTACCGGCTAATGAAATAAGATGGATTGACATTTAGTCAACGTGCCCACCAATGCAAGTAGGCGTAATAATATTGCACTTTAATACTAAGGTTACCAAATATTTGAATTAACTCATATCTCCCTTTTAATAATTAGTTCTAACAAGTAACGTCCATTTAAATATTGTGTGCATACACATTTCCTACTGAAAAACTATAATCTTGCATTACCAATTTCAATGGCTACTTGGTGTAAGGCGTCACACTCGCAATAGACTAGACTGTTGACGACAAGGAGATTGTGGTTCGAATCTCAATCAGGTATACTAAGGGTGGTTTTTCCTACATGGGTTTCCACTCTTCCTCTATGCAAACATTGCTACACATCCTCTAAATTTAACCTTCCTCGTCCCTAACTCATTGGTGTCATTAGTACAAATGTCTATAACCTGAACAAGTAGTAATACGCAGTGTTACAAAAACTTTTTTTTTTTGTATTTGATTTGTTTAATTTAAAACTAACTGAGGAGTCATATCAAGTCACCTAAAGAAACTGACATTATTTTGAAATGAATATTATTATTTTAATGTAACCTTAAAACAACAATTATGTTATAAGAAATAATAAGCTAAAGAGTATATAACCTGTGACTTTGCAACTTTATTAGGTACTTTACATTATATAGTCAAGTATACAATTAATAAGATTTATATAATGAAGATGTGATTACAAAAAATGTTATGAAGGTCACAAAAGTTAACTTACAAATATACCCTCTTAAGTGGCAGTGTGGTCTAAGGTGTCACTCGCACTATATATTAGACTGCAAATTAGACCAAATGGAAAGTAAGATGCGGTGATAAAAAAAATTAACAAATATGAATAACATAATTTAAATATAAACATGTCACAGATGAAGAACAAGGACCTTCAATAGTAAAATAACTGAGGATAATGCGTTGACATAGAAACTTGTAGTCTACGTCCAGACCAGAGGTGGGGAACCAAAATAATAATAATACTTATTATTATTAGCATCACGTCTTACTACCCGTTCGGGTTATACGCACTTACGCTAATGTGTAATGGTAGGGTGGTTGTGAGATGAAATGGAGGACCTACAGTTTAACGTGGAATCCGAACCACGGTGGAGGCCTGGCATTCCCCCACATTCACAAGATGTCTTGTCAGAGGTGAAGGAAGGGTTTGGTAATCAGATAAATCTTTGCCGGGACCGAGGATTGAACCCCGGCCGCCAGCACAGAAGTCTGACACCTCACTCCTAGACCACCAGGTCAACTAACCAAAATAAGATCGTACTCTAACTATATGTAGATATTTATAGACCAATCACTAAGAGCAATCAATTCTTTTACATTATGCTCTAACCATAATGATTTCATATTTCAATGAACTAATAATTTGGTAATATATCATTTATAAATGATACATAATTGGGAAAATATGTTAAAAGGCCACTGGTTCCCCATAACTGGTCTAGACTATGGCAGATTAGTAGCTAAATGACATTTTAGGAAAAAGGGATTAAGACTACCAAATAAGGAAGAGTCAATTTTCATCCAACACGAACCTCGTTTTTTCGATATTAAATATTTTATTCATAATTCTTTTTGCGTCAATTCATGAAAAGATAATTTAATTCAAGTTTCTTAAGTAAAATGTAAAATAAATCATAAATATACATATCACTTCCTCCAATGAATAATTTATATGTTTATTCAAGATTGTAATTTTAGAAACTTATTGTTCCATTTTAATCTGTAATATTCAGGGCTGCCACCTGTCTGGAAAACAGGGAAATGTCAGGGAATTTCTCAAATCTCCTATAAATGACTGGAGTTTTAAAATATAACGTCAAATTTTCGAAAGTGTTAAACTATTTTTCTAACAACCTATTTTTACATTAATGTTTTTCTGCTTAATAATTAATCAAAAATGCTATCGTAATTTGTGAACTTCACAGTGAAGGCTATTACTATATCGTGGCATTACATAATCCTATAACATCTGTGCATGTGTAAACATCGGCGTTATGTGCTGTGGTCTCCATTCTAGTTGTGAGAAAGCGTCTGCACAGCCTTCAATATGACACGTAATACACATGCGGGTATTTGATCTTTTGTATTTTTAGTTCCAAAATTGTAACAAAATGGTGCTTTATCATTATTTCTATATAATTTGTAACTTAATTTTTTTAAAGTAATTTTTCAATTAAATTATTATGTTACGGCATTATAGCAAAATTTTTTACTGAACACGTCAAAAGCGTTGCAAATTTGCTTTTTCAATTTAGTGACCCTTTGTGCATGCTCAAATACAGATTTATTTTTGTGTTTCTCAATTCTAAAATTACATGCGTACAGTTTTTGTTTTGAAGTCCAAAGCGTTGCCTCCCAACCACCGACTATTTATAATTAAAAATAGAATGTTTTGTGTAAATGTGTGAAAAGCAGTGCATCCATAATCCAGAAAAAAGCTTCAAATAAACAAGTAAAAAATACATTTATTTTTTCATCATGGACCCAGGCCCTTAAGTTTTTTAATCTTTAGTAAACGTGGCTATCATTAATTATGGAGTTGGGTCATAGACTACTTGCATTGAAATGACAGGAAGGTTGAGAGGCACTTGGGTGGTTTACCTATTCTCTCCATGCTAATGTGTGTGCATCTATTCTAAGATACCTTCTCATTTCTGTCATATTATATTGCGGTGTTGGAACTATTATATTTTTGTCTGGAAAACTAGGAAATGTCAAGGAATTTCAATGTTATAAATTAGTGGCAACCCTAAATATGGTTTTAAAGTGTTAATAAATGAAAAATCATGCCATATCTTCACTAATTTTGTTGAAAATTAATGTTATTCATTTTCTCTAAGCATTTATTTTGTAACAAATTGCTCTAATTTTTTATATCTAAATGATCTTATTCATAATAATTGTTGATTACTACTTTTTTTTTATATAATATTTTTATCTTCACAACTTATATCAATATCGACTATTTATTATATACTTGACTTCCTAATGTGTAGTAAACAAAGTTTACAAAAGAACAAGTTAAGGATCTAGATTATTCCTTATTATAACATGATATGACATGGATTTAAGGGGGGGTAGCAGGTGCTAACATCACAGGGCTTACTCAAAACTTATTTATCAATATTTATATTAATTAATTTATGAATAAAATAAAAATATGTTTATTTTCAAGGTTTTGACATTTTTTTGTTTTTATCAAGATTAAGTAAAACTAAACTAAATATATAATAGGTTTTGTTTTAAACAAATCCTATTTATTGTGATGACAATATTTCCCTATTTAAATAATGTTAACATTGAGATTTTAACAGTTAGTTGCCTATACAGAAATTATAATGTTGAAACGTTGCAAATTTTTAATGTTGTGGCCTTAGATGCTCTAAATTCACCCTTAAATATAATTCATATATATATCCTTTATAAGATTAATCAATATTCTTTTAACCTGAAATAATGTTTACAAATATGTAAATACATGGCATTAGCTGTTGATAATGCATGGAATATAATTCACGAGAAGGGAGGAAAAATGACAAATGTTACACAGGTACTACAACATGTGTGTAAATATATTGTTTATTTTAAACTTTGAATGAAGTAAAAAACACTTTGACAGCTCTTTGTGTTTATTCACACCCCCTTTGTTGTATTTGTTGCACCAACCTGACGTGCTTTAATGCAGTAGTTAATACAAAGGTTTTGATGTTGTTTATTTTTTCACAGTGGATTAGTGCCTGATTGGCTTATACACACACATTATGCTATTGAAATAGAGATGAGGTCAAACTTTGGAGGAAATGTACCAATATTTGCGTGGAGAGAGAGAGAGTGGGGAAAACATTTAGGGAAAAAAATATCCTCAGTACACCTGGCCAGTTTTCAAACCTCCATCTCCCAGTAATCTAACCCCTCACGAGAGTGACCATTTGATCACTGCAGTTATTTTAGTTAAAATAGTAACAACCAATACCTGTGGGCTACAGGGACTAATTGTAATGATCGTGGTGAAGATTGGGGATAGAATCCCGGCTGGGTGTACTGAGGATGTTTTTCCTAAATGGTTTCCCACTCCCCTAAAACACAGCTAAGAAGAGCTATGTGGTAAATATTTTTTTGATTATTTTTTGTACACACATTATAAATTAGTTTTTAAATATTATATTAATAGCACATAGGTATTAAATTAACATACCTTATTTTTAAGGGATTAAGTGTTAAGAAAAGGCACTGGACTTAACTTCACACAAATAAAAACGATATTAATATCAAATAGGGTGACCTGGCGGTCTAGGGGTAAGGTGTCAGACTTCTGTGCTGGCGGCCGGGGTTCAATCCTCGGTCCCGGCAAAGATTTATCTGATTACCAAACCCTTCCTTCACCTCTGACAAGACATCTTGTGAATGTGGGGAATACAAGGCCTCCACCGTGGTTCGGATTCCACGTTAAACTGTAGGTCCTTCATTTCATCTCACAATCACCCTACCATTACACATCATAGCTCGAATAGGTGGTAAAATGCAGAGTGAATGGTAAAATGAATAATCTAAAGATATCACATGTAAACCTTTTTACCTTCTATAAATGAGTTGTGGTTTTAATGACTACATTAAAGTATGTCCCTGTGACTAAGTGGTTAGATTTGTTGTCCACAAGTTTGAGGAACCTTGTTGTGATTCCAGGGGGTGCATACAAAGTTATTTACTATTTTCATGAATGATTGTTCTTCTATTCAGTTGATAAATATCTAAGCTCTAAGGTTGGGCAGGGATTCTGGCACTAAGGAGGGGAGTAGAGATTGTTTGTTTTTTTAGACGCTTGATCCTCCCTTGTTTTCATTTTAAAAGGGTTGTTATGCTTGATATTCCCTTGCTTTTATTTAAGAAGTGCTGGAACTATGTATATCCATCATTTAGGGTAGTATTAAAGCGAACATGTTTTATTTTTGTTTTTAAGTTGTTGTTTTTTCTTGTTTGCCACTATTGCTATACCAATAAATCATAAAAACTTGGTTACAGTCAAGCTTATGTCACAAATTATTTCAGTATCACATTGCTGCTAGAGTAATAATGCTGTAGGGAAGTATCTGACAGTTACATATGTTACTAAAACTATTCTAATATATTATAACACCAAGATATGCGATCTGAATATGTCACTTTTAAGAGAGAATATCAACTCCTGCATGGTCTAACGCATCACTTTGGCAATAGACTAGGCCACCAATGATGTCCCTGCATGCAAATGTTGGTACACTTTCTCTAAATTCAACCTTCCTCATACCTAACACATCAGCATACTTAGTACCAGTTTTATATCACATATAAAAGTAGTTTATCCACTGGTTTTGAAAATTTTAGCCTCCCTCCCCCCATTTCTATAACTCCTATTTCAAATTCAAATTTTAGACTTATTTGTTATCTGAAGCCGTACCTCTACCAGTATGCAAAATTTAGACTTTCTACCATACTTCATTTTTTTTATAAACTCCCTCACAATATGGAGTGGTCTTACTGGTCAACTAATGTGAGACTGAGAAGTGCCCTGTTGCATCGGTTCTTGGCTCATGATGGACTCTTTATTCATCATCCTGACTCCTTCCTACGTATGTTACCAGTCATTCCCGGTGCCATCCGACCGTGCTGAACCTATTTCTTACTATTGCCTCTCCCTTTCTTTTACCACTAGACTGACTTGCCCCTATATTATGACCATAGCACTGTTCTCTGTGCTTCTCTCCTCTTTCTTCTGATTCTGAACTACGATTCATTTCCCTCAATTTAATTTAGCTCGTTATCATTCTCTTCACTCTTCCTTTGTAGTTTTTAGATTATACAAAAATGGTTCTTGACGAGTGTGTTCAAACTTTCACTTCAGCAGTCCTTTCGGCAGCCTCTTCATCAATTCCTGTCCGAAGGCCGCATTCGCTGGATCTACGCCTTCCAAATCAGATCTTAGATTATCTGGTACAGCGTGAGTGATCTAGGTGCTAGTGGCAGAGAACCCTTCTCTCTGTTGCTCACGCAGACCTCCTTATTATCTGTAACAGCAGTCACTTGGGGAGATTGTGAAATGGAGGGTGTAGGATCAACTTAGGTGCCTGGAGGCCTTCTACTCAGGGACAATTCAGTCTTGTGATATGTTCATGGCCTGAAGCTGCGCAGAGTCCCTGTACTGGTGTTTCTGTTTGGAGCCGTGCAGTTTGAGTTTGAGGCCTGATTCCATTCTCATTCTGTTGTACTGGGTTCTAGTGGCCGCTTCGGTTTTCCGAGCTAGCCATCTTTTCCACCTCTTTCTAATCAGCCTCAGAAAATATATCAACCTGGTTACTCCAGCTGAAATCCACGAGGTCCTCTCCCATCTATTTTGTCTTCTACTCAAATTGCTTGCCGACAGACCGTCTTCTACAGCTTTTCCAATTATTTTTGTTGATCCGGACGTTTCAGGTTCGCCTGAACGCTGTGCTATCTACTTCTCGCCCCATCGTTTCTGGTGTTCCCCAGGGTTTTCTCCTTTACCATATTCTCTATTCGTTGTTTGTCCATGATATTCTTACTCCCCCAAGTTGCAGCTTGCCCCTTTACGTGGACAACACAGCACTCATGGAGTTGTCTATTGATGTCCATGTTCTGCTAAATTCATCTTATTTCAAAGTTATATTCTCTCGATTTTGATTTAAGTTTCTTCCGTCTAGAGTCACGTCTCCCTCCGTAATCTCATACCTCTGATCTCTTTCTCCCACCAGGGTCTCCGTCTTCTTCTTGGTTTTCTCCCCGATCCCAAAACTTAGATATTTTTGAATTGAATAGCCAAGTTAGCTATTATACTTGTTGGTTACGTTTATAGCTGCATATAAATATCATATTCAAAGCCAAGGGTTCCGGGTTTAATTCCCGTGTCCAGATGTTATGTTTCAATTTAAAGAATCAAATATTTGTGCTAGACCAGGATTGCCACATCTTGAAATAATCCTACACCAGATGACAGATAAAATCTTCCTTAAACTCCGTCACTCTGTTAATTCCTTAAGTAGTTGAATTTGGGCTGATCCCGTGGTACCTGTGTGCTCTCACCATCAGATTCGCTACCTCCTTCAACAGCCACCACAAGTCATCGTGGGTCAAAGTGATGGCTGCCCATCCTGCAATAAATTGATTCTTCAAATTGTAACATAGTTATTAAAGTTTACTGTATTTATTCCCAAGTTCTGCGGGCGTTCTTTGCAAATTTTTCCTCGTATGTTACAGTTATTGATTTTCTTAGTGTTATCCGTCCAAATTTTACATTTTATAACTTTATTATTGGTATTTGTGTTGTTCTGTTTCCAATGAAAATGTATGTGTTCGTTCTTGCAAGCAATAAATACTAAACTAAACTAAACTGTGGCAAAATATTGATCCATAAAGCGACTGAGATTGTAAAATAATATCGGATAATCGGTCTGGCAAGAAATTTTGAATGTAACAACATATAGTTCCAGCAAGAGACTTAGGTTATGGAATAATATCCATCCGGCAAAACACTGTGAGTGAGACAGCAAAATGATATGGTAAATCCGCTATTAATGCTGGCAGTAAATGTTGTTACACATAAGAAATATCTAATAGGAGGCACACATTGTTTTATCATCTTATCTATTTATTCCCGCAAAATAGTTTACAATTATAATATAAATAGTTGATTTTTAATTTTATTTATCACCGCGTCTTACTCTCTTTTCGTGCTATACGCCTATGTACTAATTGCACTAAATGTTCCAGAGATTAGGAAGGAAGTGTATCCAAATTTGCATGGAGGGAGAGTGGAAAACCATTTAGGGAAAACCACCCTCAGTACACTCGACTGGGATCGAACCCCAATCTCCCCATCTTCGGTAGTATAGTCTGTTGCGAGAGTAGTGTCTTAGACCATGCGGCCATTGACGTGGGTAATAGTAAATATTAATTTGCCAATTTTCAGTTATCTAAATTAATCATTAACTATTTTACATAATTTATGTAAAGTCAGTATTAGTAGACCCCACTTTGATGCCCTCATGGTCTAAGGTGCTATACTCGCAGTAGACTAGACTGTCGATGACGAGGAAATCGAGGTTCAAATCTTCGG